>JACXGI010004068.1:0-28619 GCA_016801175.1 Esox masquinongy
CTTCTTTATATCTACCACAAAAAGGCAAGTTTCCCACAGGTAATTCAGTGCTTGTGGAAAAACACCATGCTACACGCACATTGTAAAACATGGAAGGTTAACACCCACTGGTTGTAGGACATCTGTTGTAGCACTTATCGGAACATAAAATGCCGGGGGTTATAGCATTGCTGAACCTTGGCGCCCTTTGGTTAAACACAAAATATCTTGCCGCTGATATAACACTTATTTATTGCCTGGGAATTTAACATTCCAGAACCCAAACACCCATTTGTTAAACATCAAACATATCGCACCCGTTATAACACTTGTCCGGGGTGTTTATCAATCATTGTAAAACATCAAACATGGACACATCAATGCAATCATAAATTACAAAGTCACCGGACATGCATACATCATTCCGGAAGTCCCGCCCTAACACACATCATACAGGAAGTCCCACCCAGCAAACTGGATGTCCCGCCCACCTGTCAAATCAATCTGGAAGCCTGGCCCACCAGGGTCATAAATCACCAAAGTGACGGAATATACCCTACATTTACTACTCACATTATATACTCTCTTCACACACAATCCACACTCTCCTCCCCCCCACACCTTACCAAGACACACTCTGCTCCACACACATATTCCTACCCTCTTCGCCCTTCCTCCAAATATACTTTCTCTCTTCACACACGCTCTTATATCTCCACATAAAATCACACACACATTCTCCTGTCACTCAGTATACAGACATTCCTATTTAAATCTAAGAAACCACAGTCCTCCCCCACAAACACTATGTCCCGTATCTCTACACATAACACACACACATTTTTCACTCTATACACACATTGTTTTTACTGGACTGCATAAGCGGAGCCGGCCAAGAAGAGCGAATGTCTGTTACTGAGTGATTGAGTGACTGGCTAACTACCCCTTGTTAAATAGCGTAGCGGTTAGAGATACAGACTAACATGCAGCGAACCAGTGTTCGAGTCTTGCTGCAGACAAAACAAATAATGCATTAAGATTTGTTCAGAACTGATAAAAACGCATCCGTGTATGCTTTTTGGGGTAATATAAATCACAACCCCTGGAAACTATATGGAGGTGCACTGACTATCAGCAGCCCCTGTGATGTAATGGGAACATCCCTGTCTTTCAATATTATTACACCGGTTGACACACTCTCAGACATTACGAATTTTGTCTCTCAGAAATCTTTATCCACTCAGTACTTTTCAGCCTTCGCACAACAATATATATTCACTCTGTAATATCATGATTCTCATATATTTAAGAGAATAATTGTATTACATGACCCATTTATACTGTTATTGTTTTCTAAAGGAACAAACCAGCCATGGAGAAATTGGGGTCATTGTTTTCGTTATAGGTAGGCTGTATGGCTATTAGCTAGGCATCTACAGACATCTTTGTGCAAGAGCACACTTTAGTTCCATTAATAAATGTTCTGTTGTCCACGTTATTTCAACAAAAATGTAATGGCTGAGGTAAAATTTACATTCCTGCTTTCTGTTTAAGTAGCGTAATAGTTAAAGACAGTCTGCCACTTACAAAACCGTGGATTGAAACCAGCCATGGACAACAATATTCATCCCGTCTAATCACGGGCCGGCTGAACTAGGGTTCCTGGTTCTTTTTGTGGTTTCAAGGTCTTTTTGTTTGGTCATCCTGACTACTAGCGCCAATTGGCATTTTTTAAATAGTAAAAAATATTTCTCTAGTGAGAGCATGTATTAAGATGCTTCCTGTGCCCCGCTTGGCCCCCTGAAATGCTGCTCGCAGCTTTAATTCTTATAATTGTTAATTGTTTAATAGCCAAATAATTATAATTGTTATAATTATTTGGCTATAGGCCTATTTTTATAATTATATTAATTATTGTTATAGTTATTAGTTGAACAAAAGTTGGTACAAGAACAAACCAGAGATCACTAGCACTTTTGGCATCGAGATAAGTAAACCATTACATTCATGATGGGGACACTGGCCACACACTAGAGGGAATTAAACAACATTGGAGGGAGATGCATTAGCTTACTAGCAATGCATATCAATGCTACAGTCATGTTCCCCTGTCGTTGCATGCAGATATGGAAGCACCTTAAACAGCTGCTTGTTTTGGTGCTCATCAAGAACTAAAGTCTGTAGGTGCCTTACTTTCGTCAAGTTGGTGTCCTTGTGTATTTTTTGCGTGGGGTGTTGTTGTGAAGTTGGTCTTATATTGAATTTGAAGTGGCATTAAAAAAAGTCTTATATTTAACCTGCTGAAACCCTGTAAATTGATCTACTGAATGTGTCTACGTAATGTGAGGCCTTACGTCACGTACACATGCATGTGAGGGGGTCGCACTATTTGAAACATTTGTTAGAAGGGGGTTGCGAGTGAAAAAGTTTTAGAACCCCTTTTCTAGGCAACTGTAATCGAAAGGTGTTCAGTGAAGCACTATGCTATCAAGGAGCACCTGGAAAGAATTTCAACTTTGGAGGCTGAAAACAAGTCTTTGAAGGCAGAAGCACAAGAGACAGATTCTCTGAGAGCAGTGATAAAGACAACAGCTAATGCTCTGATGAGGTTTAAAGCCGAAGTGATGGAGAGAGGCTGCATTGGTGGAGAGTCAGGCCGCACTGGTGGAGAGTCAGAGGGAGGTGGAGGAAAGGAAGGAGTTCCAATCCATACCAGGCACACCTGTTAGGTCGAGAACTTCACCTCAAAGGAAAACACATCTGACCGGAACTCTAAAGGGCAGAGGCAACCACAATGTCCTTGTTGTTTCGAAAGTTCATCCTAACATTTTAATTCTGACACCAGAAAATGACACACTGATCAAGAGGAGCCACGAGGGGCGTCCAGACCGTTATGCTGCTCTACTGTCCAAAATCACCATAACCGAAGACCTCTACCATGAGTGGGTACAGAAAACTAACTGGGATGGTTCCCAGCAGAAAGTTTCCTTACCACTGTAAGAACACAACACAAGCAGGTGGTGTGGTTCCAAGCGCGGAGTTTGTAGGTTTAATCGCAGCAAGAGGTAAAACTCGTCATCAGAAACAGGCAAGGTCGATAACAGAGTGGCAAATCAGGCACAAGTACAGGCAGGGACCAAACTAATAATCATTGGTAGGAAAAAACAGGCTTGAAAACTCGGTACATGGAAGGGCTATCAAAAGAACTCACAGAGTAACAGTCTTAGTAAAGTCGTAGCATACAAACAATACTTCACAATGAAACTGACAAAACAAACTGAATAAATAGGGTGCAAGACACAGGTGAAAACAATAATACAGAAGGGCAAACTACATTCAAAAACAAAACAGACAAAAACCAAACAGAACAGGCTACTCTGAGAAGTTTCCCCTCTGTGGCTTTTACTGCTGCAATCCGAAAAGACATTAAAAACAGAATTAATGACTACCTGCGCACACCGAGGCAATCTGAACATGGAGTTAAGTCCATGATTTAGGCATATTGCAAAACAAGAACATATTTGATTGTCTGTTTTTCTATGCAATGTATTGTTTGACCCCTAACCAAATAAAAAATAAACCTGATCAAATGAATTAGTTCTACTCTTTTTGGCTGATTTTTGGCGGATTAGGTAGGAATAAAGGATAAAAAAATCTCCCACAGTAGCAACACTACAATTTATTAGGAGTTAAGGACTTTCACAAGCTCAGGAATTTAGCACCTTGTTTTTCAACCTACTCAATGTCAATGGGTGGTAGACTTTGAATGAAAACAGGGAGATTGAATTTAGAACAAAAGTGCTTGATTTTTAGCCCCAGATAAAAGATATCTGGGGCTAAAAATTGTGGTTGAACCCTAACCCTGAATGAACAATGAAGATGATCAAGCTTCAAAACTCCTGTATGATTTTGGCGGAGTGACACTAGAACGGCCAGGGCTTTTAGATGAATTATATGAAGAAGAATTTTGTTGGTTTTTATTGAAGGTCTTATGAAACATAAGAATATGAAAAAAATTCAAAGAACACAGGCAATTGTATTTTCATTTGTTTAATAAGGCTCTAGATCCATTAGAATTTCTGATTACTAGCCCCAATACAGGTACAACAATTTGCATAAAGCTAACCTAATATCAAGGAGTTGTGAAACAGTCAAGGATATAATTTTTTTTCCAAAAAAATCATAACATTTACAAAAAAATCTGACATGTAAATTACAATTTAGTAATGTCAGAGGTTGCGTGACAGTTGGGAGTTTATGGAATCAAACACAGCAACATAACAATCCATGAATAGGATTACAGTAGACAGTATTCCATTGATTTTAATGTTTTATTTTGGCCATATAAAAACAGACACAGGCTTGAATTATAAGCAGTAAACACTACATTGTTTCAATAACAGCAGTTTCGGATGGGTGTCGATGTTCTCACATATGCCCCCTGGTGGCCATTCTTATTTTTTGTTTTATGTTTTTGTCCATGCCACATGGCACTGCAATGTGCCGTGGTATACCGCAGTATAACGAGGCATGCCCCCTTGGAGCTGGGATTAGATGAGCGACACATCTAATTCCACACATCTAATTCCACACATACATTGTTTTATGACATCAACATCAAGTTTAAAAATGCAACTCATATCAATGTAGACTTTCCAAATTAGTACTTACCTCTAGTAGAGACTTTAATCTTACATTTTCTGTGGTCGTAATACAGGAGAGAGGCACTAGCTCTGCTTTGTCTCACCAAAGACATAGGACCTTGTCCATTTTCTTCCCCACCACAGTACACCGCAGAAACTTGACGCCCCGTTGTGTGAGTGGAAAGCATGCCCACCTTTTGATACATACACAATAAAAGGTTGGGCATTGACAATCAGACAAGCAGTAATCCTTTAATTGTGCACATATGGTATATGCACTGCCCTTTTAGAATGTCAGTTAATGTTGCCCCTAGAAGGGAGATATGATACAGGGAGTGGTTGAGGGGAGGACAAATGAAACTAAATACCATCTTGGGTTTAAGAGTGCCAACCTTGATCCTTCCCATCACATAGTACACCATCATCTAAGAAGGCTCTGATGTCTAAATTGTTTCTTTGATGGAATATTTTCTTGTGGACAGATTCTGCTTGTAAACAGTGCCAGTCTCTCAAGGACTGCAAATATGTGTGTGAATATCATCAGCAGTAGTACCTGGTTTTGCGTTTATTATTAATTATTTGGACATTTCAGATTATTATTCACAGCAACTCCAGTGAACAATTTGACTTCATGGTCTTGCACAGAGTTAGAATGACAAGGTTTTACACTGTCAGTTCAGACATTAGAATCAGAGACCATTCTTTTACAGACCCAACACATAGGCTACCATGCCACCTCTTGGCTAAAATTACTCCCTAATCTGTCATTCAGAATCTGATGTTGTCGAATAATTACTTACTATTGAGTTTATAGTGGAAAAGCTTATTAGTAATTTAAAAAGACGGCACAGTTGTTGTTAGGTCAGGGTTTGTAAGGTGTGAGGTCCTATTGAAACTCAATGTTAGATAAAAACGCCATTAAACATCTTACATCTGAAAAAGTACTCCTGAAGCCCTAGGGCCTTGTCTCTCACTGACACTTAACTATTCCAAACCATGTGAATCATTTAAAACATTTAGGTGATTCATTACATTAGAGGATAACCACTGCAGACAAGTACAAAGAGAGATTGTCAGGAGATTACAGTGATGAAATAGTCAAATTTATTATCTTGACAGCTCGAAATTCAAATTCCATTGCCGCTGAGCATGTACATTTTCCAGCAGAACGCAAACATGTTTTAAGTACGTCTTCAGAGTCAATTAAATCAGATACTATTTAAATTACCATTTTTATTAACCTACAGGTTAGCAGTTTTGTAATTTTAAATCGCTATTGGTAAGACTTATTAGAGCAGCTTTCCCGTGAACACAGAGACAACGGTAATTTAAAGAGCAGAATTAATCAGGTAATGTCACTTCAAATCTACCTTTCAATTCACTTTAAACCTTGCTTTGTGATTTACTTACATTGAACATGTTACTGAGATGTTACTGAGCGATTAAAAGTGGTCCTTAGGCAACACCAACCTGATGGCAAAAATATACTTTGTCACCTGCCTAAAACAGTCTTGAAAGTCTAGTTATACATACAAAACAGTTATATAATATACATAGGAACATAATTATAATACCTTTTACCAGATACTCATCTGGTAGAAACATTAGTTCTACAAATGCATCAGCTGCATCTGTGTTCTAGCGCTGCACCAATGACTGCATCTTGACAGGCTGCGTCATCGCTTGGTATGGTAGCTGGACCGCCGCTTGATAGTAAGGTTCTTTGGAGTTTGGTACAAACAGCCAAGTTCATCACCAAGGCCAAGATCCCTGCCATCCATGACCTCTACGCCAGGAGGTATAAGAGGAAGGCTCTACAAATAATGAAAGACCCCAGCCACCCAAGACATAGACTAGGCTCTAAACTATCGCAAGGCATGCGGTACCAGTGCCACAAATCTGTCAAAGATAGGACAATGCACATGCTGTTAAACAAGACAAATTCTTTTCAAATGGATTCCCAGCTATGCGCTAGATCACTTTCTGCGCAATCCCTATATGAACTCACCAGATTCTACCCAAACACGCACATACTTATACTCTGCGTGCACTCACACACTCTCTCTCTCTCTCTCACTCACACACACACAGACACACACACACTTCTTACATTTTGCTGCTGCTACTGACTGTTTATCACCTATCCTTTGATACCCCAACCTATATGTAGATAATTCTCAATTACATCATACACTCTCTGTAAAAGTATGTAAGCCTTTCACTGTTAATCTATATATTTTATTAACGAAGCATGCAACAAATGAAATGTGACCTGATTTTGGTTATTTTTATGTCTGTGTCCCACATTGCAACCTATTATAATCTGCTATGTAGTGCACTACTTTGACCATGGACGTGTGGGCACTTTACGTGTGGGCACTTTAATTTCCATTAGGTCACCCTTACATTTACAAAACACTCCTAAACAACACTTTCACCAAGTTATGTACAGTACATTGCCAGTTCCCTTAACATTTTTTAGTGATGTTATGCTCTTAAAAAATTGTCACATTCCAAAGAGCGGGGCAAACTTGATCTTTATTATTCTTCTTCTGCCAAATGATGCTGATTTGCATTTGATGCAGCCACCTCAACTGCATACAGGTAGGCCATGTGATTCTGTTTGCTCTGGACCTCAGAAATGTGCGATGTAAATATACCATGTCCCTTGGGATCAAGGGATCATTTACCAATTCTATCCACTGGCTATCCAAGAACTCAACTCTGTGCAGCATTAGTAATACTGCCAATTCAGATATAGAAATTAATAAAAAATTCCCTAAATTTTCCTATTTGTTGGTTTTGTTTTGGTAAGATATTAACATCTTGCTTGTGGCAACTAACCACTACTAATGTGGAATGGTATTTTCATTATAAGATACCCCACAGCAATTTTCCTCTCTCCTCTTGCTTTATCTTTGGTTTTCAAATTCAGCTGTAAATTCTGAGAGCATCTGACATCCCCTGCCTGAGGTTACCTTAGAATACTAACAAGCACCACTAGAATGTCTTTCATCTCCCATAATGCTACTCATCACACCACGGCTGAGTCTCAAATGGCACCACTACCCTTTTCTATATGCTATGCTACCTTTGACCAGAGAACAATTGGCCCTTTTCAAAAGTAGTGGTGCTCTAGTGAAACGTATTTGGTACAATTTGGCACGCAGACCTATGTATAACAGTACACCATTCAGGAAAACAAAGAGCTAAAGAGTTTTTAAATATCTGTCCCATATGCAGGCCATACCAAATGAAGCAAGTAAAAAAAAGATTTATGATGCTTTTTAAATGCGATTGCTTAGGAATTTGATAATTATTTTTCTGACTAAATTGTCATCTGTCACAGTGCAAAAGGCTTTTTGATGTGAGTAAATTATTTCTTTCATTTTTTATCAAATTAACACCCCTTTTTTTTACATGTAAGAAACTTCTGTATGTTATTGTATTGGCACAATAAAAGCTAGTGCCTCTACTGATATATCATATTCCGTTTAACTGAAATAATGTTCCCCTACTATCCCACAGTTCCCTTGTTTCCTTTATGAGGTAGGAAAACTTATTCTGATCCAGGGCTTGTTACAAATATTATTTGCGTTCACTTCCTTTGGCAGTGTGTGTGTGTGTGTGTGTGTCTGCGTGCGTCTGCGTTTGTGGGTGTGTGCGTGCATGACCATGACCAGATCATCTCACAATTACCAAGAGTCCTGAGGCAGAGGGTGGGGAGCTTGAACGGACGACCAGTTATACTCCTCTGACACAAACAGACACACTGCACACTACTATAGCCAAGAGGCATGGCTTATTCAAAGCCAAATCAGAGCTCTAAGATTTACACACAAATAAAACCAGTCTTATCTTAAGCCCACAAGTAAATGAGGACCAATTACACAGCCTACATTTAATCGCAGATAATAAACAGGGCATCTTTGTCCAAAATGGCACGCTATTCCCTGTACAATATAGTACCCTACTTTTGATAAGAATCCATAAGTTCTGGCCAAAAGTACTGCACTATATATGTAATTGGCTGTCATTTGGGACTCAACTAGGGTGTACATTTTATATGCCCTATTTAAACCAACCCAAAATAGCTCTACCCAAACAACTGGGAAAAAAACTATGTAACTAAATTACAAATCTTTCTTAGGCCATGAATTATGTAGTACTGATTTGTGGTTTTCTGTGGTTTCCTAAAAGAAATAGCATTGGTATTAGAAGCACTTCGTATTCAGTCAAATGCATTTTCGAAGGCCTTTTACTGCATTAAATAAAATTTGTGTTTCTATTAGCCACCACTTTAAACACTGCATTAAAGGACAATTAATAACATTTCAAACAACACAACTGTTCTTTTATTTAGGGACCACCAGACATTTTGCATATTTGTTGTAGTCCTTAATTGGCACACTTGAATAATATAACCAACTAATCATCAAACCTTTTTTAATTGTTTTTTTTTTCCAATTGGTTTTCAGCAAACATCAGCCTCTGTAACATACTACATGATCCTGGTGTTTTCAACCCTGTTGTTGTTAGTGCCTTTGTGAAAACCACCTGGTGTTGTGTTTCTGAAGCGTTCACATGTGTGTTATTGCCCTTTTTTCTGAACCGTGGTTCTCACTGTAAGGGTGACATGTAGATGATGACCGGCAGATGAACTAGACACCCAAGGGGAGGGGTAGTAGTAATTCTTGGTAGTAATTCTTCTGTACCTACAGCTAATAGTTAACTCTTCTTGCACTTTACATTCCATACTCAGGTGTGACAATAAACAACTACTGTATAATTACAGACTGTTTACAAACAAAGGATTGTGTGTGTGTGTGTGTGTGTGTGTGCATGTGTGTCTGTGTGTATGTTCTTGACTGTCTATATTGCAATTAAGAAATGACACCTCCACCATTTCTTTTTGGGTGGTTTCCAAGGTTACAACCAGTGTGGCAACCAATTGTAGCAGTTATTAATTCTCCATCAGTTTCAATTTGAATGGTTGGGAGCCAATTAAACAAGTACTTCATTGAATCAGCCCCGGGAACCTCCCAAGCAGGAACTGAAAGTAATTCAGCCTGGGGCAGGATGGCAGGAGGGAGGGGAAAGGAGGGGGCACCAGAGTTAAATAAAAAAGGGGAAATTACCCAAGCTTGATAACTGTGCTATATGGGAAATAATGTCTCTAAAGCTGTAGAGACAGACTGATCCTCCTATTGATGTGAAGTAAGTATCTTTCCTGACCATGGAAAGCTGCCTTGTTGGGAGTTTTTTATTGTTTTGTGACCTTAAGGCTGCTTTCCATTCCCTAACTTACTTTTTGTAGAAACAATATTGTATGTACTGTATGCACTATATGTATTGTATGTAATAATAATGCATGTAATATTAAAAGCAATAAAAAGCATACATTGTAAAATGTATTGTTAAAAAGTATCACATTTGTATGTGGTTGTGTGGGGCTCAACTATGAGAGTGTGTGTGTGTGTGTGTGCATGCGATGCGTGTGTGCACAGTGTTTGTGTGTGTGACCTTAAGGCCAACTTTCCAATGTCCTGTGAATGCCACATGGGTGCATTCCTTTCACGTGACATCTCCTGTCAGTAACGTTAGTCACTGATGCCTCATTTCCACTGGTGCTTTACCCCGGTACCAGGGCTACACCGGTGATTTATGCTAATGTTGACTTTCCTGTTTTGATTATACATTTGGAACCAAGGACTTAAGGAGGGGCTCAGGTGGGGAGGGAGGAGTAAACTATCAACGCAATTTGGTTTACCGGTTATGAAAAATCAAAGGCAATATTTTTCTGGAAGCAAAATAAAATAAACTATAACGCCATGCTCAGTTTGTTTATAATATAGCATTTGAACTTCCTCAAACTCCCGCCACCGGCTCCTTCTCCACCTACACTCGTAACACTGCAACTGTAAGCCAGTGTATTAATTATTTAGTTTAAGTAGTTTGTCAAAACTATCTACCTTTTAATACAAAGATTTGGGAGAATTCTGAGGTAATTTTGTGTTTTTATAGGTTCTGCAGGCTACATCTTGGTTTTAGCACTCTGTTTTTCTGTGGAGTCAGTGGCATCGTACCATCTTCGGTCATTCCAACTCTTTCCGTTGTGAGTCTTTGCTTCCCTGTACTGCTGCTTTATTTTCTTTATTTTATCAGGGATCTGTTTGTTAGATCAGATGAAAACAATTACGAAAAGCCTAAAGTCTCAGCAAATAATAGGCTACACATCACTATTAGAATAGCACAACATGTGGCGTTTTCACAGCACGCAACACATCAATCCACAAATCCCCGCCCTAAGTCCTAAAGTCTGGGGCTTGGCACCAATTGAGAGCCGTTCTACTCTGCCGTGGCCTAGTGGCTGACTGGCGCTGGCCCGTATCAATGGAAACAGAAACATTTCTGGACTTTAGGGTAAAACACCAGTGTTTGGCACCAGTGGAAATGAGGCATGATATCGCTGTCTTAACAGGAGCTGGGTTTTAGTGACATGTAGGGTGCAGAACAGGCTACAGACAGACATAGGCAATAGATACTCTTGCTTTTAGTCAGATGAAGAGCCTGGCAGCTGCAGCATTCATCTGAATCAAAAGCTAAGCTGCTTTATTTAAAATCAAGTCTTTATTAAAAATAGGCATTTAACGAGAAGGGAGGAAAGTAAGGGAAAACATATGATAGTCAGAGAGTGACAGAGTGGGTTGGGATTGTAGCATCAAGAACGCAGAAAGGTTTAGGATTCTGGGATCGGGGGAATGTGTCAGTGGATTAAATTTCAGTGAGAAGATGAACCTAAAACCTAGAAGGGTTTTAGGATGGCAGTGTTTGCACTTCACTGGTTTGATTGGCCAGTTATGAATATGATTTCTTCAATGGGAACTTCTCTGCCTTCCTCCCTGAGCATGGATCAGTCTCAGCTGTTCAAAAATGTCCTCTAAAGGTTTAAACTGTAATGTCGTGGCCAACAAATGCCAATGGCAGCCAACAAAGGGTTAAACCGAGCCTAAATGACTCAGCTCATTATGTAAGCAACGCTGTGCGTTGCTTACATAATGAGCAGACATAACGCACGTGTCCAGGATCCAACTCATCCACCATCAGGGTTCATTACAATGTCTCCCTTCCAAAGCTCATGACTTCACATGTGAAAAATGAATTGATCAATAATAGTAACCATAATGACAAAAATATTAAATTTGCACTACACATGCATGAGAGACTTGAATGCAATTTTCATAGGATTAGTTGATGGGGAACAGTGGGCGAAGTAATCACTTCTAAATGTAATCACTTGTAAATTGTGCTAAAAGCAATGTTTATCATATGTTGCTCTACTTGTCTTCAAATATTTTTTTCTTTATATAACATCACATGAAAACATGAAACGTTTTTGAATGTGTTGTCATGTCTTTTTTAGATAAGTGGCCTGCCACCACTGCCGCTCCTCTACCCCCTCCCTACCTTCTCTTTGTCTCCCCTGCAACACCTCCCAGAAGAAATCAGTGTGTTTGTCACCGGTGTGGGGAATTGAGGAATTGTGTTTGGAGACTGAGTCATCGCCTGTTAACCAGCATGCCAAAGGACAGTTAAAAACAGGTGCGGTGAGAGCTTGGATTGGTTGTTGTGGAAGATAAGAGGACCTAAGTGATTTCTCCAGGGGTTGAAGCACCAGAGACGAGATTACCACGAAACGCGGAAAGTAGAAACAGCGGAGCAACAGACATTCACTTGAAGGAAAGAGTAAAAGGAACAGTCTTTCCATGTCCCAATTTGCTGATTAAGTGAGACCTGAATTTATGCCACTGTCTTAGCACTGATCTAGTCGTATCTGCTTTTATGCCAGTACCGAAAGAGGCACTGGAGTCATTACTGCAGCGGATGCATGCGGGTCCAGGGTAACCAGTCAGGGAACCAGGTTTGGCCGAACCAGCTGAAAGGAGATTATGTGCTTGCTCAACCCTGCAACAAGGATGGTCATTTCCTGACTTGTGCAAATCCTGTGAGTGACTGTTGCCCAAGAATAGTATATTTTTCCCGATCCTTATTATTGTTGCCTCTTGCAGAGAGGGGGTAACCACGCCCTCTGGAGGAAGGAAGAGCCCCTTTAGCCTCGTCGTTGCAGTTGCAAAGCAAGTCCATTAACAGTGATGTTGATAGGCCGTGACGCCACATTCAGTTAGAAATGGACCCCAGAAACCAGTCATAACTTCACTGCATTGCTCTAAGGAGGGATTTCCCAAACCAAACCACTCAGTCTAGAACAATTGGCATGGCAGTGGTTGAGCTGGAGTATCACTGAAGACATGTTATTCTATGCATTGACTTTGTTTCGTTTTAATCTCTGGTCGCTATGACGAAGCCGGATGCATCCACCTGTATCTACAATCGTCAGTGCCCAGTCAATCTACCATGGCCAGTAACCATTCGGGATGCCACAGTACACATTATCGAACTGTTCAAAACACACACGTGAACTGCAGAGTTACGATATTTTCCTATAATTTTTCCTATAATTTCCAAAACGTGCTTATTGCGCTGCAGACTACACGCACGTTTTAGATTCAGATCCACAGAACCAGATGCGTAGCTCGTGAACAGGTAAGGCAGGCAACTGCATGGGGCCCCAGGCCGTTAGGGGCTCCTGAGGGCTGACAAACTTTACTCCACAGCAATGTCTCAAAATGTGGCAATCACAGGGACCGCAACCCCCTCCCCCTTAAACAACCAATAGACGATTGACAATGACATCTCAGTAGGAAACCTCCCTAAATGCACCCCACAAGGTGTCTGCAGGTTTCAGGAAATTACATGTAATATGTTTTAAGACTTTTTTAATGCCACTATGAATTCAATAAGACCAATTTCACAACAACACCCCACTCAAAAAATACATAAGGACACCAGTTCGACTGAAGTACCCACTGTTGTTAGAGTAGTAAGTCTACTGCTAACAATAATGTTACTTGCTGTACTTCACTGTCGTCAGTGATACGACCAAACAAACCTGAGAAATGCTGGGCATTTGTTGGAGGCTTTTCACAGCGTTTTTGTTAATTTTGTGTTTCTCACACTTCATATGGGATTCCACAGATTTAATTCCCATAAATGTGCCCATTTAGAAAGATTTCTGTCAAAAAACACAATGGGCTTTGTTTTCTTTCCCTTCAACAGATTTCAACCACAAAGCAAAGTTGCTGTTGTCCAACAAATTCTGATTGTATTTGACCATTCCCATGGTACCTGTGGGAACTTTAACAGCCAATGTCCACTATGTAGCTAGGTAAATTACCTAGCTTGGTACTAGCTAGCAATCTACCTCATGAACAACCATATTGGGAGAAAAGCAGCCAACCGTCACAAGTGTCTTACTGACATCTAACATTCTGACTGAAATCAAGCTAAAATGTGTTCAGAGAGAAGCAAATTTGAAGACACACCTCCGTCTTTCAAATCCGCTGTGTGGGAACATTTTGGATTCAGTGTTCAATGCAATGACAAGGGTAAGAAGACCGTAAACAAAGTACAGTCTACATTCATTGCTTTGTCACTGTCAGTTATTCGAGTGGAAACACTTCTAACATGATGATGTCATTCATACCAAAACCGTACCGTTACCGTGACCTACAAACCGCGATATGTACTGAACCATGGGCCCGCTGTACCATTGCATCTCTAGTAACCATGGCCTGTAACCATGGCCCTGCATGAACAACCCTGTAAAACCACACAGCAAGGGGGGAGGGACAAACGAGAGACATAGTGAGATTTCCAGGCCATTGAGTATCTTAATTCTAGGGTTGATTGTTTTCAATTTGTCTGCAGTACTAGTTACTGTTCTTCCTGCATTGTAGTGTGTGGTTATTATGGGCATGTGTTGGGATTGCTATTGAAGCATGTAGAGAAATACTTTAAGCGTCCTGCTGTGCACGATCATGTGTCTATTGTACCATTATGTACCCTACGTATGTGGGTGGCTATGGAAAGGCTTAGTTTTCCTTTAACTAGATGTATTCCACCCTTCAACTTCAGAGGGTGTACCAGTAATGAAGAGCTGTAGGATACAGACTGTGTGAACTATTAAGTTTTATGAATTCTTAATGAAGTTTGCTTTTCATTATGTCTGTGTGTATAGGGATGTGTGAGAACAGGTTTTGGCAACAACCAATTAGGGAAATTAGTGACCCAGGCAGTGGTGACATGTTCAGAGGTCATTTTGGCAGTATTATTTAGCCAGGGCCCTCTTTCCTCTATATTTACAGACCCTGGATCCAATGAGCACCAGTCCGCTAGCTGAATGCTATTTGCCATTGCTAAAGCCCCCTCATTCATTCCGTCCATACTAGCCCACTGAAAAAAACAACAGCTACCTCCTCAGCGGCTACTGGAATGCATTCACTTCTTTCTCCTCTTATCTCCTCTTTATTCCCCACGGCGACTCATGCCAGGTTCTCAGAATAAAATTGTAATAATTAACTGGCACATTTTTTACATGATTGCTTGTGACACACCTAGTCTGGTAATTAATGCTTTGAGGCCATTTGCTAATGAAATTAATGCATTTGTTGCCCTAACAAATTAGGATATCTCACACAAATGGCCCAAATTTGAAACTCGGCTGGAGAGGGAAAAAGAAACAGAAGAAAGAGAAACATCCAAAAGAAAGCAATTACATCAACAAAACACAGCAAAATCTAAAGGGAAATAGTACTATGAGAATTGCAGGGACGTTTTTCAAAGCTATAGTGTAATGGCTAAGGCCTGTAATTGTAAGCAGTGGTGTAAAAGCAGAGAGAACAGCCCTGTAATGTATTGCAGATTGATAGCAGCTTAGGAACAAATTATTATCATTATCATCATTACAGCTACGGCTGATATACATGGACATCTTTCTGAGAGAATATATCAATTTGTTACCATCATAAAGATATTAACATGTTATATTGATGCAGTAACTCAAATCAGAGTGCATATCAATAAAGTGGAGGCATTTTAAAAAGTAGTATCATTTTGTAAATATTTTTCCATCTACAATCACCAAACATACCACATCACACACCATACCCTAACCCTAACCCTCAATTATGTGTCCTGCCTAGGATTTCAAAGCTACCAGTAATTTACCAAAGTTACATTGATATTCAGTCATTCATGAAACCTTTTCAGAAAAGATCTCACATTCGAACATTGGGAGAGACTTACAATCATCTCTAAGTGTGATTCATGAAACTGTCGCACCTAGTCGAAATGAGCGTAGATGTCATCGCAGATTGATAAATCGGATAAAGCCATGGACGTGAGAACGCCCTGCACCTGTATTTATTTACATATGACACACCCGTAATTCATGCGGTTGTGGCGATCAACAGCCTATGAATTGACAGATTTCAACATAAATTATAGTCTGAAACAGCTTATTAACCATTTGTCATTCTCCATGACAAAATCAGCGCAGTTACAGAATACTTTTGCGTCTCAGCCCAGAGCCGAAGTTCTTTAAAAGAGCAAGCTCTGCCATCATTAGGGTAACTGCTCGACCCAGCATCACTGGTTTATTCATCCTCTCACTAGTCAATTTAATACCTGTTAGCTAATCAAGATGCCAGCCACCGAAATTATAAAAACCATTTATGATCTCCAAGTATTTCAATACGGCCTGAGTGACTTAAGAGCAAAAGCAAGGCAAAGCAAGTTTATATATCTAGCGCATTACACACACAAAGGCATTTCAAACCTTACAAAAGCATGAACAATACAAATAAGAGAGAAAATGCAGAATAAAGTGAAATAAATAAATAATACAATGATAGCCTACGGTAGTGATACAATATTTAATAATGTGGTACGTTTGTATGTGTCATATTCATCGTCATCTTATTTTATATTAGGCCTACCTATTATTAGGGGTCCAAGCTGCAAAGCTGCGGAACACTAGTGTAATTGTTAGTTTTTAAAATTATTATTAAGGGACCAAGCAGCAAAGCTCCGGAACCCTATTGTAATTGTTAGATTTTTCTTCCGCCATGTTTTTAAGTTCACCTACTTCTGCTGGCTAACTTTTTTTGTAACTTTGCATGCTGTTAGAGGGTTATGCCAAACTAACGCACAGCAATTTTGTCCATAGGCCCATGCCTCTGGCGCCACCAACGGGTCAAAGTTGCGATTTTCCAATGCTCATAACTCGGGCTCTGATTGCTCTAGAGACATACAACTGGTATCATATGATGCATGGGCAAGTGCTGAACAACTTTGCCAGGGGGCGTTTTCATTTCCGCCATACTGGATTTTACGTCATTTTGAATTTTCTGTAAAGGCTTAGAAATTTTTCACAGGCCACAAATTTTGAGCAATATTCCTGAAAAATGGCACAGATGATCTTCAGACAAATCTTAACAAAAGTTATCAGATGGATTTTTGATCTGCAAAACCATTTGACCGTTACAGCCAATTGAATATGGTGATGAGGCCATCAAACAGGAAGTGAGGGTGTATCTCAGCAACCGTTTGTCTTATAGTCACCAAACTTGGTATCCATGGTTGGAAGGAGGAGCAGAGGAGGTTTGCAATGTTTGGCACCAATCAGCCATGTACCAGAAAGTCACTTTGAAGGCTCATTACGCCTGAATGCTAACAGATATTTCAAGCAAACTTGGTCTGTTGCATGAGTGCATCAGGTTGTTGTGCGGCAATAAATAGGAAGTTGGTAGTGCAAACCATGTGACCCCCACGGGCCAATGAAATTCAAGCTATGAATCAAAATTGCCTCTCGCATCTATGAGCTCCATCTGTGTTTCCGTGAACTTTGAATATATTACAACCGAACTAAAACGAATGAGTCCTAGGCCATTGGTTGGATTTTGCCAAAACATCAACAGAAGCACCTTTTGGCAATGTATATATACAATTATAAAAAAAGTTGGAATTTCATAACATAGTGGCCACCATATGCCAATCAATTTAAACATCATGCATTTTATGTTCACAATGGTATGTAAATGGCCCAGAAGGCCAAAAACACCTACAAGGCTTACAAGGCTTAAATGACCTAGAAGGCCAATGAGACCAAAATGGCTTTTAAGTCTTAAAGGCTTTCACAGGCCATACGACCTATCAGGCCTATAAGGCCTATACAACCTAAATGGGTTAAAATGCATATGAGACCTAAAAGGCATTTAAGGCCTTAAAGTGGCTAAAAGGCCTATAAAGCCTTTACACCAATTTCTGTGACCTTAAGATCATCTCATACACAGTGATCTGCCTACACCTCTAATAGCCTACACCTCTAATAGCTTAGAGGCAGTATGTGTCTGTGACATGAAGCCAACTGACAAGTTGTCACCAACAGCTCTGTAGAAAATTATGGAGCATATGTGGCACTAACATGATACTTGTTTAGTTTAAAGCCCTATGACCACCAAAACAATTCCCCAATATTTTTTGGGGGGTGCTACAGTGCATCATTAAACTTGAGATTTTGAAATCACCATATCTTTGAACACCTTTGAAGTACAGTACAAAATATATTTCAAAGTGTGTATCACTATCTAATTACAAAAATGTGCATGTGTTGGAGAGAGACCACTGTATGTGGTCCATAAATGTCTAGAGACATAGACCAACTGCATAATCTCTTTTATCTATATAATCACTTTTTAGTTTGTTATACTGTTTCTAATAATAATTAAAATATTATCTCGTATATCACTTCTAGCAGAATAGAACAAAGAATCAGAATCAGAAACAGATTTATTACCAAGTGGTACTTCACATACAAGGAATTTGCTTGGGTCTGATGAACATATAGTGTGAGGACAAAAACAGGCAGTACAAAAGTGCAAATGTGATAAATACATGTACTCTTCACGCATATAGTTACATTTGCATTTCTGATGTCATTGCACCCCATCATGGTAGGCTGTTAGTTTGTCTATTTCATGCCAGACTGTTGTCAAACCCCAAGCAGGACTCTGATGATTCATTTCAGCATGCACAGGCTGATTAGAACTGCTAGATATTGGAAAACACCATCATAAAATCAACAATACTCCCATGATCAACCATGGTCGGAAAAGCTCTTAAACTTTCAGACGTTGGCGGTTGGCTGCTACAACTTCAACCAGTCACCATGATATCTGTCACATTACAGTTTTTCTCAATTGCTGAGACACAATACCTGGAACAACTCACCATTTTCTCAAATCTTCACACACAATTCTAAAAACAAAGATTTCAGTTTGTTTTTCAATTGAATTGTTCACGTTATAGGTCACATTAAAGGTGGAAAAAGTTCTGACATGATTTATCTTTGTCTCATTCTTTTACATCACAAGAACCTGACATTTTAACAGGGGCGTGTAGACTTTTTATATCCACTGTAAGCTGCCAAAAACAGAGACTACATGACGGTTTGTTATACACTGGAATAGGTTTTCTGAAAAATTATTTGTAACTTTGTTAAGTCACAGCACTTACTATCTAGATAACCCTTTCAGGAATAACCTGGTGAAAGAAATTCAAAACAGTACTGTAATAAATTGGATGTGGATAAGAGAATACTACTGCATATGCTGTTTGGGTCAAAAACCTGACCTTTGGACTGTCACACTGACAAAACATATTAGAAATATTAGAAATATAATACCCAAATTCCAAAAGCTTTATTTCCTAATGCAGCAAAAATGTACAGGTTACTTGGCATCAGTGTTGTCATCATCTCGTCTCAGGTCTAGGTCAGGCAATAACATCTCATCAACGTCACACATTGTTTACTCTTTCCAGGCAGTGTGGGGAAAATGCCCTTGTGTGCCTTAGAACTCTCTGGATAGACTCCACAAACACATCACCACAGGCATCCACCATTGCCTCCTTTAGGTTTTGCTGTGCATAGGGGTTGCAGTCATACACTCTCTACCGCTGTATCCTAGTCCACTTTCTCTCTGTTGTCTTGCAACTGCAGAATTGTTAGGATCCATTATTCCAAAGCACATGGACATGCCACTAGGCCCTACTGATTGAGCCTGCAATTCTGATTAGTGTGTTTGTGGCTTTGCACCTGGAGAAAGGTTTGCTCTTTGAATTTAGGTTGTGATGACTTGAGTTAATTATATTGAGAGCATGTGTTTGCTGAATGAATATGTAATGCAATGAATTATTTATTTGTCCACTTTTGTGTAAGGTTTTGCAGAGAGTTTTGAATATTGAAACGTGTGGAAACAGATGAGTAGTGTTTACAGTTATGGGAAAGGTGTGTGTTTTTGGGAATGGTGTAAGGGTATGTGTTTTTGTGCTACGTGACCCATCTGGATAACAAGCAAGTAGTTCGCTGTTTATGATACTTAGCATCGTATTACATCAATTATGTAAAATTGTTGTTCTGTCAACATACTAGAGGGATGTGTAGGAGTTTTTCAAAAAACTTTTACTGATTTTATAACGAGAAGTAAATACAAACTGCGCTACCAGTTCTCAGTCCTCTCTCCGTTTGGTGTAATTACAAACTTGAAATAATATGGGACATATATGAGTATTCAAGAAAAATTGTTCCATATAAATTTTAATGAAACAACAAGTTTAGAATAAAACATACACACATTTATGAAAAGTTAGGATCCTTTCAACAAAGTTTTTAACTTGCAAAAAAAATTGTCAAAATGACTGCCTTGGTAGTTCTAGTGTACAAACAACGCACGGCCATCCTTCGCTCCTCACGTGCATCAATGAGCCTTGGCCGCCCATGACCCTGTCGCCAGTTGACCGCTTTTTCTTCCTTTGACCACTTTTGATAGGCAATGACCACTGCAGACTGGGAACACCCACAAGGGCAGTAGTTTTGGAAATGCTCTCACCCAGTCATCTAGCCATCACAATTTGGTCCTTGTCAGTGTTGCTCATTTTTCATGCTTCTAACACATCAACTTTGAGGACAGAATGTTCACTTGCTGGCTAATATACCCCATCCACTGACAGGTGCCATGATAACGAGATCAGATCAGTGTTATTCCTTTCATCTGTCAGTTGTCATAATGCTATGGCTAATCGGTGTATATAGGCCTTAGTAAAGGACCGAACACAAACTTATCCTTGTCAAACAATTACTTCAATAGTAACGGACCATTAGCATAGCCCCGGGAAACAATTAGTAGCCTATTGATTTAGTTATCACTAGAACCGCCAGGCCTTTTTGACCCCCAATATCCGCCAGAGCTGAACACTGTTTGGTGTCCTTAGCATACGAATCGTCCCTATTAGCATGGACATTCTCCTCTGCAGCATCAGCATCCAGCCAGAATATCAGGTCATCATCAAACTATATAGAAGTCTAAAAAATAATTAATTACAGAATTTGTTTGTTTCAAATGGTATATGAATTTGAAAAATACAAGAATGTGTTTGTATTGAAGGTCTCATCATACGAAAAAAAACGACAAAAAAAAGAATACATAGAAAAAGACGAGGTCCGAAATGAATAGGCTGTGAATGGTGCGTCTTTGCAGGTCTCTCCCGGGGTTGAAGTGGGGCTATCGAGTTGATTTCTATGCCAATGGATAGATCTAGATTACTCCTAGATTAATGGCATATACGATTTTTCTATAGGTGACATGAAAAAGTTATCGTAAAACCAAGAGGAATTATTAGAAAAAGATGAGGTCCTTGGAATTTCATTTTGTGAATAATTATATAGCCTAATATATTTGTAGAATATTAATCTTAAGTAAAATAAGCAGAGAAAATTGAAAGAGAGATAGGATGCGTGTGCGATTTAGTTTCTCTTTCCCTCCTAAAATAATGTAGATTTACATTTAGATTTTTTGATTTGATGAATTAGCCTACACAATAAGCTGAATCTCCTATCGAAAAACGGTAACGTGTGATAAGTAGCCTATATCTTTGTATTATGTTTCAATAATAGCCTAATTTAGTTTTTGAATGGTCATGGTTATCTTATATTTCATTTGTAAGTTAATTCAAATTCAACCAAGGTATGATCATTCATCTGGGTGTATCGCGCATTCATCCATTGATGTCATGCATTCAGTGAAGGGTGATTAGCACCTGGGTACCATTTGGGTACCAACGCTAAGTGGCGTGGGCTGTTGGTGGATTGAGTCGGAAAACGGGAAAAAAAACAAGTAAATAGTCTCTACATAGTTTTCTGTTTGTCAGTTTAGAATTCCGACAACGGAACAATGTAATAAACACCTATTTAGGAAAAGTCATGGAAGGAGGAGTGTGTAGCTTTCAAAATGGCAGTTTTATTTTAATTACAAACTCAAACGCCAATTTGGTGTAGGCATTTGGTGGTTCTAGTGTTAATGTGCAGCGGTGTCATCAGCTCATTAACCTGCCGTGGATGCAGTAATATCAGATGCATATAGCTCCACTACTGATGTCATTGAATCCTACAAGTTATGCAGGCACTTTTCTATTTCTACCCAAACAAGTGTCACACGTGAAACCAGGTCCAGACATTTTGACTTCTGAGTGCCTCATACTGCTACTTCATTTCACTTTAGTTTCCCCAAACTTCCAACAGTCTACACTGTCTGACCAAAAAAACAGCACTATTTGGATTTAAATAAGGAGATACTTAAGAGCCTATGACTGAATAATTACTGCAATGATTAACATGTTTCAGCTGGTTACAATTATTTTGACCCTGACTTATGCAGTGAGTAGCTTCTCATTTCTTAAACGACCATGTCGGAAGAAAAGATGTTAGTGTTTCATAAGGTTGAAATTATTGGCCTGCATCAAGCTGA
Source organism: Esox masquinongy (assembly GCA_016801175.1). Classification (NCBI taxonomy): domain Eukaryota; kingdom Metazoa; phylum Chordata; class Actinopteri; order Esociformes; family Esocidae; genus Esox; species Esox masquinongy. The sequence continues at coordinate 22,385 of JACXGI010004068.1, forward strand.
GAAAACAACTAAGGAGATTGCTGAAATGACCAATACTGGAATTGGGTTAAGAACTGTCAAACGCATTATTAAAACCTGGAAGAATAGTGGTGAACCGTCAACTTTGAACCATCAAGATTGGACCCTGGAGCAATGGAGAAAAGCAAAGGTTCAAACAAAACGAAACACTCACCACTGACTTGAAAACAAACGGAGACAGGGAACAATGACCGACAAGTGAGAGGAGAAACATTTAAACACATACTGATGACTAATTGGGACCTGGTGTGCGTGATGATTGAAGACAAGACAATGAATGAGTTCGTGGATAACTGGAAACCGGAAAAAAGCGGGAGATGACAGAGTTGTCCGGCACCTCACCGTCACAGTACCCCACCCCCAAAGCACCGGCTCCCAGACGGGGCAGAAACACAACCTCAGAGGAGGGCGGGCGGGAGAAAGCCGGACTCCCACCAACGCATGCCGGAAACAGGCTGGGGAGGTGGGGCTGGCGGAACAGGCTGAGGAGGCGGGGCCGCCGGGACGGGCCAGGGCGGCAGAGCGGCCGGGACAGGAAAGGGCGGCGGAGAGGCCGGGACAGGAGAGGGCGGCGGAGCGACCGGGACAGGAGAGGGCGGCGGAGCGGCCGGGACAGGAGAGGGCGGCGGAGCGGCCGGGATAGGAGAGGGCGGCGGGCTCAGGCGGCGTCTCCTGGGCAGGAGAGGGCGCCACGGGCTGAGGTGGCAGCGGCCAATCCTCGGCGGATCCGGTCGGCGGCGGCCAGTCCCGGGCTCGGGCAGCGGTGGCAAGTCCCCGGCGGGCTCGGGCGTCGGTGGCCAGTAAAAGTTCTAATAAGTTCTAACAGGTACATGTTTAACATGATCAGATCAAGTTGCCACGGTGACTCTGGACTGCCTCGCCCCGCCCGTAGGGCAATGCTTCTAGAGCCAACTACCGGCCAATAATGAGATTTTCAAATGCTCTTAACTTTTGCCCCAATTGTGGTACAGACATAAAACACTGCGCCAAATACCCCTTTTTCGTAGTCCTAGTTATCTTGACACCTCTGACGAATGTTGCCAATTCCAGGCCAGTCGTGAGAACTACAGTCTTTAATTACTCAACACTCCAAAGCCGGTTTATGTCGCGACTTTTCACGAACAGGAACCGCAAAGGAATTATCAACAGTCAAGAACAGTTAGAATCCTGACTGGCAACAGCTCCAGCATGGGACATTCTTCTACACTTCCCTACTTTTAAGGAAACCCCACCACTGGGCATTAGGACGTATCGCGACACACAGACCTCACCATTGTTACAACCCCAACTGCTGTGAGGTATTAACATATCAGTGGAGGACAGATTGTGACTGGCAATGATTCCAGACATTGACTTTTAACGAGTGTCCACCAGTAAAGACATTAGGATATTTTACGACTTTTACCCCGTAACCCCCCCCCCTTTTCAACCCCGTTCTTTTTCCTACCCCCATGTTTATTCAGCCACAGCCTATACCAGTAAAATGCTTTTATTTTTTAAGTGCAAAAAATACAGTATTTCACAACGAATGTGTACAAATAAACAGATGTACAACTGTCAAAGTAGTTTAAACAAGTTCGACAAGAAAATGCTAGTACGTATCCTCACAGCGATGCAGCAACATAACAGTCTTTAAAGTATACAATTTAACAGGGTTACAAGAAAATATGTTACGTATATTAATTCAAATCAAATAAATATTGGGACACATTACTAAAAACAGCAATGTAATTAAAGATAGTGCAAATTGTCAGGGTTGTGTAGTGGTGGAGAGGAGGAACCAGGCACAGGCAGAGTGGCATTCGATGTTGATATTTAATTGAAAATAAACACGGAGTACAAAACAAACTGAATGAAAAGCAAAGGTTGAAACAAAACGAATCTGACTTGAAAACAAACAGAGACAGGGAACAATGACCGACAAGTGAGGGGAGCAGAGGAGAAACATTTAAACACATACTGATGACTAATTGGGACCTGGTGTGCGTGATGATTGAAGACAAGACAATGAATGAATTTGTGGATAACTGGAAACCGGAAAAAAGCGGGAGGTGATGGACAACTCCGGCACCTCACCGTCACAGTACCCCCCCCCCCCCCCAAAGCCCCGGCTCCCAAACGGGGCAGAAACACAACATCAGAGGAGGGTGGGCGGGAGAAAGCCGGACTCCCACCGACGTATGCCGGAAACAGGCTGGGGAGGTGGGGCTGGCGGAACAGGCTGGGGAGGCGGGGCCGCCGGGACGGGCCAGGGCGGCGGAGTGGCCGGGAGAGGAGAGGGCGGCGGAGCGGCCGGGACAGGAGAGGGCGGCGGAGCGGCCGGGACAGGAGAGGGCGACGGAACGACCGGGACAGGAGAGGGCGGCAGCGGCCAGTCCCCGGCGGGCTCGGGCGTCGGCGGCCAGTCCTCGGTGGGCTCTGGCGGCAGCAACAACTGGTCAGCAGGGGGAGCTGGCGGCGGCGGCCACTGGGCAGCAGGGTGAGCTGGCGGCGGCAACCACTGGGCAGCAGGAGGGACTGGCTGTGGCTCCAGGGCAGCAGGGGGTGCTGGCTACGGCTCCAGGGCAGCAGCAGGCCGCGGAGCAGTGACTGGGGCGGCCACAGGGAACACTCGGCGCCTTGGAGCTGGCACCGGACGAAGAGGGTGCGCTGGCTGCTTTGGCTCTGGGATGCCCGCCACTGGTGCTTCGGGAACCTGGGTAGATGGTATTCCCCAAGTCCCCGGTGAGAACTGGTACAGTGCATCGTGAAAACCGGGCCAGTCCTCGCTCTTTCCGATGTCCGGGAAAGGCTCTAAGAGCTCCACCAGTGGCGGTACATACTCCCATTCCCGAAAGCCTGTCCGAAGGATGGGCTCAGCCAGCAGGGACTCCCCTTCGGGCTCTGTCCAGGCTCCCCTTGGGCACCCCCTTAGCCCCCTCCTAAACATGTCCTGGGGAGGCCTCTGGGATTCTGGAGGGCGAGGTGCAGAGGCGGGCCGCGGACCCAGGTTTGGGGATCGTGCTGGCTTCTTGATACCCCTGCCAGCCTCCAGGAAGGCTGGAACCAGCTGGCACCAAACTGGGTCCCATGCCAGAACCCACTCCGTCTCGTCCTCGTCAAACTCGTCATACTCCGCCTCCGAGTCATCCAACGAGAGGGAGTCTGATCCCCAGTCCCCCTTCCAGGTATACTCCCCTCTTGTCGGCGACATCGGAGGGGAGTAGCTGAAATAAGCGTGGAGACGCCGAGCTTTCTCCTCCGGCGTCTCCGGCTTCTCCCACGGCCACAGGTCGGTATCCATGTGACCACGGCGGGGTTTTGTAAACCTGCTGGTTCCTTTACTTTTTAGGTCGGTCATTCTGTTAGGGTTGTGTAGTGATGGAGAGGAGGAACCAGGCGCAGGCAGAGTGGCATTCGATGTTGATATTTAATTGAAAATAAACACCGAGTACAAAACAAACTGAATGAAAAGCAAAGGTTCAAACAAAACGAAACACTCACACCTGACTTGAAAACAAATGGAGATGGGGAACAATGACCAACAAGTGAGGGGAGCAGAGGAGAAACATGTAAACGCATACTGATGACTAATTGAGACCTGGTGTGCGTGATGATTGAAGACAAGACAATGAATGAGTCTGGGGTGAGTTTGTGGATAACTGGAAACCGGGAAAAAGCGGGAGATCACGGAGCTGTCCGTCACCTCACCATCACACAAATAGTTACATTTAAAGTGGAAATGGTTGCTTTCAGGTTCCCAGGTTCCTAATAGATTGCTATACAACCTATTAGGCCTATCCTTGTATGGCGTTCTTATAGCTTGGACCCCTTAATTGCTGCTTGCAGCTATATTTATAATTATAATTGTTGTTGTTGTTACTGATTACTGATTGTTACGATTGTTGATTTATTGCGATAATAATGGTCTTATTGCGAATCAAGCATGATCTTACTTTTTTGACGTTGGTTTACACGGTCTCCGACCAGACATGAGTTTGATCGTAAAGATACGACAAAGATAATATTGATGAATACCAACTCTGTGGGAGAAATGATCATACAATCATTTTAAGATCAAATTTGATTGTACGCACATTTCACGAATGAGGGACATTGTCATAACTTTGGTAATTTATACTTAAAACACTTATAATTATCTCTGCAACTTGTACAACTATTAACAACTACTTTGACACCAGCATTGAAAGCAAATACATATGGACTTAAAAATATAAAAATGTTAAATACCAGTTATATTTGTTAAGTTTATAATTGATATTTAATTATCTTATTTAGTTATACCATATATTTTTTGTGATACAGTCACAATTAAGGCAGAGAAAAATACTGTACAGACACCAAAGTTGCAATTAGGTGGTGTGAATAGATTATGGATTGCATAAATCCTTAAAAGATTGCATCCTTGATTACAATCCTTGATTCCAGCAGTGTACTGCTAAACTTCAGAGGTTTCTGGTAATAGATCCTGCCTTTCCTTGTATAGTAACTAGTCAAACTAGTATACTATACAAGGAATAGGGGGCCATTGGGTTGCATTAACCTGGTCGGACGGGAAAGAGTGGAATTATGGAGAAACTTTATGGAGACACTTGTTGGGTGAGGAAAACACACAAACATACGTAAATGTGAATGCAACATGCTGTACTGCAACAACAGTGTCTGGGATTTCAATTACATGATATTGAAAAGAGTAAGTGGGGATTGTAATGTCGATGACCTAAGGACGCATATCCTCAAACGTTATAGTACAATCAAATGAGTTTAATGGCTGCATGCACTATGTCTGACAGAAAGTCTCCATGTCACTCAGCAGACAGACTGGAAAAAAATAAGATAAAGGATTACTGGATATGGCATGAGGCATAATATAATGCAATGAAAGAAAAGTGCCCTGTCAAAGATTTACAGGTGTATGACCTCAAATGCAGACTGACTCTAGTAAAGATATTATTGGACTTTGCTGACTCTTTATGACCAACACAGTAGTGTCCCCTTGAAAAGCAAATACTGATACAACCACTGACAGAGACATGGGATTTATGTCCCCTTTTCAGGACCATTAACCATGTGTCATGACATTACACAAAGACGTAAACATCTTAATTTCAGCCTTGACATAAAAAAGCTGCACTTTATATGAGTTACGTTGCAATGTTTGACGTTGACTGCATGTGTCTGTGCATGCTTGCATGTGTGTTGTATGAATTTGGCGATAACATCATTTCCTTCTGTAAGTCTTTCAACGTTCCTGGATTTCATGACCGATCCACCCATTTCAAGATTTTCAGTTTCTGAACCTGCATGATAAAACATTATCTCAGGTCTATAAATTCTTTCAGCGAAATTGCTTTAAGAAAAATGTTTGGGAGCAAGTGATGTCTATATGAACACTGAATAAAACAGTTTTTTATCAGACTGTCATTTTGACCTACTGTGTGGGCATCAATACACATAGAGCATCAACGACAGACCACCAGCTTGTTTGTACGGTGCACACCTTAGTGATCGTGCGACCCTGCCAGTGATGCCAAATCAGCCTTACCATTACATCCAATTTAATTCACACAGTACAAGGAAAGTGATGACAACATATTTGAATCAGGGTTCTACCACAGGAAAGCGTTATAAGTTTGGGAACATGAAATCATTTAGATATTAGATGGCATTCACCTTACATCCTATGCCAAATATTATTTAATAAGGAGTGCAACACAGCTTACGGATTACAGCAAACAAACTGCAACACGCGCTTAATTTCAATAATTGTGATGTTTTCAGGCAGGAACACATGTATATACACTTGCCCCAACAAAACACTTAAAAATAGATATTTTTTGTATCTCTTCTAACACAATGCATTTCAAACCTAAAAAAGTTTTATTATGTTTCTCTTATTTACATTACGCATTTAGAATGTGTTAGTACCAGACGTGCACGCAAAAAGAAAGCATGTTATAATAACATATCGGTTATAAAAACAAAAATGAAAAATTCATTTTCCGTAAAAAAATACATCAAGCTGGATTTAACAAAGTAAACATTCAAGAGGCATAAGAACTGCATCTGGTTAAAAAACAAGAAAGAAAATCCAGTGATAATGTGTGGCATGTAGGATCACATTTTCATAGACAATAATGAAATATAATTATAGAACAGTGCTATTAACCAATGTAATTTTACAAGAGGACTGGTGCCCCTGGTGCTGGGGCCTGAT
>JACXGI010004068.1:28719-56805 GCA_016801175.1 Esox masquinongy
AGAGAGAGAGAGAGAGAGAGAGAGAGAGAGAGAGAGAGAGAGAGAGAGAGAGAGAGAGAGAGAGAGAGAGAGAGAGAGAGAGAGAGAGAGAGAGATTGATTGATTGATTGATTGATTGAGACTGCTGAGAGACTGCTGAGAGACAGACACCAACTGAAACTCATGACTGTACAATCAGGAGCTTTTCACCTTTGAAGCTGATAAAATACAGTAAAACTGCCATAAACAACTAACTCTAATTCCAAATTTCAAACCCTGATAGGCCTCAAATATTATGCTATATGGATTTTTCATAAACCTTTAAGAAAACTATTGCAAATACAAAGACTTGTGTTCAATTAAAGAATATCAGGGGTATTTAGTCAGGACTAGATCTTCAAGTTCTTTCTCTAAAAATATACCAAAGCTAGTTGTTAGCATTTTAAATGCTCCTTTCTCTGTATATTGTTATGACCACAATTATCAATTGTATGCCCGTACTACTTTGAGATTTATTTAAGATGGAAATTATTACATTTTTTGGAAGGCATATAATTTATTCAAATTATCACTGCTTTTAACTGTCTGCAAGAGACTGAAACCAGACGCAGATCTGTTCATCTTAAAAATGTAAAGTATTTATATATTGTTGTCTGTATGAAGGAAGTGATTATTGTGGTTCATCATGGGTTTAACATACTATACCACTATTGTATTTGCTCTGTACTGTATGTCTCCAATCCCTCTGATTTAAAGAACCAACCCTTTGGAAGACAGTCGGGGGAAAGGGAGTGAAGCTCACCAGACATGGGCTGATAGTGTACATTACAGCCAACCAGGCCCCTATATAATATAGGACACACAGTATATCTGCAAGCAACCAAGTTTATTGATATAGCACAATTCATGCATATTCAATGTCCTTTACAAAGAAAAATATAAAAATACAATACAACAAAAACAAACAAATACTATAATAAAAACAAACATAAAATAGGCATTTCAATGTGCTTTACATAGAACAAAAAATAGAAATAGAATAAAAACATGCTAAACTAGTAGATTCTGTAGTAGATTTCGTGAGGAATCTATGTAACTATAAAAGCTCTAAGGCTAATAGTGTGATTAAGTTTAAACGCTCAATCAAAAGCACGTGAAACGAGAAGTGTTTTTAACCTGGATTTAAAAATTGATACGTTTGGGGCATGTCTTCTGATCTTCTCATGATCTTCTGGTAGTTTATTCCAGTTGTATGCAGCATAAGTGCTAAATGCAGCTTCACCATGTTTAGTTTGGACACTGGGCTCTACTAGCTGACCTGAGTTCATGGATCTAAGAACCCTACTTGGTTTATAATTTTTGAACCTATCAGAAATGTATTCCGGGCCTAAACCATTCAGTGATTTATAGACTAAAAGCATCACCTTAAAATCTATTCTGTATGTGACTCGAAGCCAGTGCAAAGATTTAAGAACCGGAGTGATGTGCTCTGTTCTCTTGGTCCTGGTTAACATTCTAGCAGGAGCATTCTGAATGAGCTGCAGCTGTTTTAGACTTTTTGTGGAGTCCAGTTAAGAGCCCATTACAGTAGTCAACCCTACTGGAGATAAAAGCATGGATGAGCTTCTATTGGTCCTTTTGGGACACCAAGCCCTTGATTCTGGCTATATTTTTTTATGATAGAATGCTATTTTGGTGATCACTTTGATATGAATGGCGAACATGAGATCTGAGTCTATCAGAACACCAAGATTACGGACTTGGCCCCTGGTTTTTAGAGCCTGAGAATTCAAATACTTTAAGAGGCCATTACAGTAGTCAACCCTACAAGAGATAAAAGAATGGATGAGCTTCTCTTGGTCTTTTTGGAACACCAAGCCCTTGATTCTGGCTGTTTTGGTGACCGCCTTGATCTGACTGTTGAACGTAAGGTCTGAGACTCTCAGAACACAAAGATTACGTACTTGGTCCCTGGTTTTTAGGGTCCGAGAATCCAGCTCTTTACTAATACTAGTTCTCTTATTTTTGTTGCCAAACACAAAAATCTCTGTTTTATCTTGGTTTAATTGTAGACAATTTTGGTTCATTCAGGTATTTATGTACTCCATACAGTGATACAGTGAGTCTATTGAGCTGTGGTCATTTGGTTTGAGAGCCATATACAGCTCTGGAAAAAATGAAGAGACCACAACTAATTTTTTTTAAATCAGCATCTCTACATGTATGGCAGCCATTACATTCTAGTGTCTGTTAAATTCCAACACAGGCATTTTACCAACACCTCATTTTACTTAATTACACCTCATTTTACTTAATTACCTGAACCAAACCTAATTTAACAAGTAAAAGTATAAAAACCACTGCTGTGTGGTCATCACTATCCTCTTGCAATAGGACCAGCTGGATGGCAAAAATAGTGCAAGTAGTACCTCAAAGCTAATTTGAATAAAAAAAATAACTATTCAGCATGACAAAAGAGTTGAAAAGAAGAGCTTTGAGTGAGGAAAAGAAGGCTTCTAATCTGGCTGTACTGGCAGAGGGATACAGTGAGCGTCAGGTTGCTTCCATCCTGAAAATTTCAAAGATGGTGGCTCATAAGAACAATGTCAAGCAACAGACATTGGGGACAACAAAGCTACAGACTGGCAGAGGGCGAAAACGACTCTCCACTGACCGAGATGACCGTCAACTCATTCAAATGTCACTCAACAACCGGAGGATGACATCAAGTGACCTACAAAAAGAATGGCAAACAGCAGCTTGGGTGAAGTGCACGGCGAGGACGGTTCGAAACAGGCTCCTAGGGGCAGGGCTGAAATCGTGCAAAGCCAGAAAAAAAACCTTCATCAATTATATAAGGATTGGACCGTAGAGGAATGGAGTAAGGTCATCTTCTCTGACAAGTCAAATTTTCAGCTTTGTCCAACACCTGGTCGTCTAATGGTAAGATGGAGACCTGGAGAGGCCTACAAGCCACAGTGTCTCGCACCCACAGTGAGATTTGGTGGAGGATCGGTGATGATCTGGAGATGCTCCAGCAAGGCTGGAATCAGGCAGATTTGTCTTTGTGAAGGACGCATGAATCAAGCCAAGTACAAGGTTATCCTGGAAGAACACCTGCTTCCTTCTGCTCTGACAATGTTCCCCAACTCTGAGAATTGGTTTTTCAGGACAATGCTCCATGTCACACAGCCAGGTAAATCAAGGTGTGGATGGAGGACCACCAGATCAAGACCCTGTCATGGCCAGCCCAATCTCCAGTCCTGAACCCTATTGAAAACCTCTGGAATTTGATCAAGAGGAAGATGGATGGTCACAAGCCATCAAACAAAGCCGAGCTACTTGAATTTTTGTGCCAGAAGTGGCATAAAGTCACCCAACAGCAATGTGACAGACTGGTGGAGAGCATGCCAAGACGCATGAAAGCTGTGAATAAAAATCAGGGTTATTCCACCAAATATTGATTTCTGAACTCTTCCTAAGTTAAAACATTAGTGTTTTGTTGTTGAAAAATGAATATGAATTTGTTTTCTTTGCATAATTTGAGGTCTGAAAACAATGCATATTTTTTTCGTTATTTTGAACAGTTGTTATTTTCTACAAATAAATACTCTAAATGACAATATTTTTATTTGGAATTTGGGAGTAATGTTGTCAGTAGTTTATAGAATAATACAAAACTGTTCATTATACTCAAACACATACCTATGAATAGTAAAACCAAAGATACTGATAATTTTGCAGTGGTCTCTTAATTTCTTCCAGCGCTGTATATTTTAGTATCATCTGCTTAGCTATGGTAGTTAATGTTGTTGTTCTGTAGAATTCGGCCCAGAGGTAGCATATAGAGATTGAACCGAAGCGGTCCTAGAACAGATCCCTGGGGAATTCCGTATGTCATAGCCACCCTATCAGATTCATGATTGCCAATGGTGACAAAGTAACTATGGCCATCTAAATAAGACCTGAACTAATTAAGGAATGTCCCGGAGAGTCCTACCTAATTTTCCAACCTGTCCAGAAGTGTTCTTTGATCTACAGTGTCAAAAGTGGCACTGAGATCTAATAGAATCAGAACTGTTATTTTACCCGAATCAGTATTCAGACATATATCATTTAACACATTTATCAGAGCTGTGTCAGTTCTGTGGTGAGGTTGGAAACCGGACTGAAATTTGTCTAAAAGACCGCTTGAGTTCAAAACATTCCTGAGTTGATTGAAGACAACATTCTCAATGATCTTGGCTATAAAAGGGAAATTTCATACAGGTCTATAGTTGTTAAATACACACTGCTCAAAAAACACAGTATAACACAAGGTCAATAAAAATTTGGAGATATTAATCTGTCCAGTTAGGAAGCATATGTGATTGTTAATCAATCTAACCTATTTTGGTTCAAATGAAAGTGACAACAGGTGTTCTGGAGAGGCAACTGCAAGACAACCCCAAAAAAGGAAATGGTTTTGCAGGTGGTGGCCACAGACAATTGCTTTCTCCTTATCCTTCCTGACTGATTCTTCTCTAGTTTTGCATATTGCTAGTGTCCTTGTCACTACTGGTAGCATGAGGTGGCACCTGCAGCCCATACAGGTTGCACTGGTAATCCAGCTCCTCCAAGATGGCACATCCATACGTACTGTGTCACCCAGTACAGTCTCAAGAGCATAGAGGAGATACCGGGCCGAGGAGGAGAGCTGGACAGGGCCATAGAAGGACATCAACCCAGCATCAGGACCGGTATCTGCTCCGTTGTGCGAGAAGGAACACTGCCGGTACCCTGACTACTGTTAGATACTGGGATGAAATCCTCAGACCCATCGTCAGACCTTATGCTGGTGCAGTGGGCCTTGGGTTCCTCCTGGTGCAGGACAATGCCCGGCCTCATGTGGACAGAGTGTGTAGGCAGTTCCTGGATGAAGAAGGCATTGATGCCATGACTGGCCCTGACATTTCCCAGACCAGAATCCAATTGAGATCTCCCAGGACACCTTCCGCTGTCTCATCAGGAGCATGCCCAGACATTGTCAGGAGCGCGTACAGGGATGTGGGCGCCGTACTCACTACTGAGTCACATTATGAAATTCACGCAATTTGGAACAGCCTGTTATTTCAATTGTTTACTTTCATTTCGGTGTGAGTTTGAATCCAGCCCTCGATCGTTTGGTGATTTTGGTTAACTGTGGTTACACCATTTTGTTCTCAACGAATTACACAATGTTCAGTAAAGATTTTGATCTTTAATATCTTTCCTTCCTTGAGACCTGATGTGTTAAGTGTTCCCTTCATTTTTTGGAGCAGTGTATTATTCAATCTTTAATTCATTATTAATGTATGCTGCTATCACTCAGTTAATACTAATAACAATGTTATTATTGGGGAGTTTTTAACTAGAAAAATATAAAACAAATTTTCTTCTGGGCTATAATCAACTTTTCAGGACAAGGAAAGTACTAAGCTTATCTGTAAGACCAGCACAACATGAGACGATTACAGATTTTTCTGTCATGTATTCAACAAGATGTAAAAAGTGTTATTTAAAACATTATTTGTACACACTGGTGTCACCATAATGGGATGTGTAAAATATCATTTCACTAAAAGTTTAGCAGACAACATTACAATTTTTTAAATTATAAAAAATGTAATGCTCACAGTTGTTTTTGTTACTGAACATGTTATTTTCAGTGTTATAAATAACACTTGAAATTCTCTATACAGGGTGAGATCTCTTCCGAGAGGGAAGACTTTGGGACTCCCCCTCTATACCAAGCTGGATATAGGCTGTGTGGTTACACAGAATTTCATATGGCGTTGCACACCGGACCTGCAAAACAACCTTTTGGATATACAGATGAAATCCAAATTGCTTACAATTTTAAATGAACAAACATATATATATATATATATATATATATATATATATATATATATATATATATATTGTGTTTTTAAATGTCATTATATCTCTGTCCAAATGGTGCAGATATCTAAATTTCGTTTTGATTCATTTCCATCTTAGGTTTATTTTATTTTGAACATACCCTCTCATTTTAAATTGTCATTTATTAGTTTGAGGTGTTACATGTTTTAACTACTGTGAATCAGACTCTGTTTCATTTGACTACACCAAACGTACTTGCTTGGTAGGTGTAACTATTGTGTATCTATGTGGGTACAGACTCCGCTTTAAATTACAGCCCTCTTTCCTTGTAACTACAGCGTAACTACATGGGACATCTTTTCAAATGACCGCTGTCTTGTAACTACATTGTAACTATGTGTGAACAGATACTGCTTCAAATTTCAGCCCTCTTTCCTTGTAACTGCAGTGTATTTATGTAGGCACAGGTACCGCTTCAAATTACAGCCCTCTTTCCTTGTAACTACAGCGTATTTATGTAGGAACAGGTACCGCTTCAAATTGCAGCCCTCTTTCCTTGTATCTACATTGTAACTGTGTGGGAATAGGTACTGCTTCAAATTACAGCCATCTTTCCTTGTAACTATATTGTAACTACGTGGGAACAGACACTTCAAATTACAGCCCTCTTTCCTTGTAACTACACTGTAACTATGTGGGAACAGATACTGCTTCAGATTACGGCCCCGTTTTCTTGTATCAACACTGTAACTATGTGGGAACAGACACCGCTTCAAATTACAGCCCTCTTTCCTAGTACTTACACTGTAAGTGTTGTTGGTACCATATAAGAACTAGCTTAATATGATGGACTATAGGAGCTTACATGGTAAGTAAGGGTAAAGTACACAAGGTATGGGAAAGAATAAGCTACAACACGATGATGGCGTGAAGGTATGTTATGGAGTATTAACTGAAAACAAATGATAATTTAACACATTTATTTTCTTTTTATTAGGTGTTATTACGAAATAGACTTGTTTTAATGTGTATTTCCATCACAAGCTAATGGATGTTATTTGTATCCACATTTGGAAACAACACAACATTTAAAATAATTAGAAATGTCACATTTAAATGTTAAATTCATAAACATGAATAAGAATGAAAATTATATACTTTCAAAATTGCTTTTTTATCACCTGTCTGTTTACTAAGTTGTTTTGGAGTATTATTTTTCTTTGTTCATATAAGAACATGTAACACCTATGTTGTTCCTACATAACTACCCATTCTTACCACATACTTTTTTTCTTACCACAACCTTTCTCCTTTTCTCCAGAGTCCAATGTTGACGGTTCAAAGTTTACGGTTCACCACTATTCTTTCAGGTTTTAATAATGCGTTTGACAGTTCTTAACCAATTCCAGTTATTTCAGCAATCTCAATCAATCAATCAAATTTATTTATAAAGCCCTTTTTACATCAGCAGTTGTCACAAAGTGCTTTTACAAAACACCCGGCCTTAAACCCCAAGGAGCAAACAACAGTAGTGTTGAATTTCAGTGGCTAGGAAAAACTCCCTAAGAGGCTGAAATTTAGGAAGAAACCTAGAGAGGACCCAGGCTCAGAGGGGTGGCCAGTCCTCTTCTGGCTGTGCCGGGTGAACATATTAAGAGTACAATCTCCTTAGTTGTTTTCTTTGCTTGATGCAGGCCAATAATTTGAACCTTCGGAAACACAAATAAGCTTTTCTACGACCACGGGATATGTCTTCCGACATGGTTGTTTAAAAAATGAGTGGCTATTCACTGCATAAGTTAGGGTAAAAATAATTGTAACAAGCTGAAACATATTAATCACTGCAGTAATTATTCAATCATTGGCTCTTAAGTATCTCCTTATTTAAATCCAAACAGTGACATTTTTTGGTCAGGCAGTGTAGAATGTTTGGGGTAACTTCAAATAGAGATGAGGTAGCAGTATGAGGCACTCTGAAGTCTATACTTCTGGACCTGGTTTCACGTTTGAGACTTGTCTGGCATGAAATAGAGGAAGTACCGGCATACTTTGAAGAGGGTGCAATGACACCAGAAGTGGAGCTATATGCATCTGATATTATTGCATCCCCGATAGGTTAATGAACTCAGGACACCACTCGCACATTAACAAAATCAATAGGGTATTGATTTATCTGGGCTGTGCTACTGGTCCGTTACAATTGAAGCAATTGTTTGAGAAGGATAAGTTTGTGTTCGGTCCCTTACTAAGGACTATATATATATATATACTTTTCAGGCCAAAACTTTTCAGGCCAAAAGCCTGAAAGTTTTTCAAGTGTAGGTTGACCATGATGATTCAGTGCTGGCATTTATATAGCCTTTTTTCTTGTGGTTGAGTGATTTTTTTTTAAATGTGGTTGAATTTGGATGATGGACAATTAAAAGCAATTCATGCATGTTCCTAAAAGAAATTAGGCCAATAGATAAAAAAAAAATGTTTGAGCAGACTTGAGACATTGACTGTTGCAAGGTAGGTAAGTTCAAAGTGAGGTGAAGTAGCAGTATTAGGCACTCTAGAGTCAAAACCAATGGGCCTGTGTTTGCATTTGAGACTGTCTTGTCAGGCTTAAAATAAACAAAGGAACAAATGCTGTATGTCAGATTATTTTGCTTGTTTTAATCCCAAACGAAGTAAAGCACATGGTGCCAAAGATAATAGGTCTTTGCTTTCTTGCAGAAACACCATGTGATAATGGAATAACTGTGTTGTTTGTACACTAGAACTACAAAGGCAGTCATTTTGACTTTTTTTTTTGCAAGGTAATAACTTTGTTATAATGAAACCCATGTACCTTTAGGACCCTGACTTTTCTATATGTGTGCATGTTTTATTCTAAACTTGTTGTTTTATTAAAATTGATATGAAATTTTTTTTCATGAATACTCATATTTTCCTTATTATTTTTTTTGAAAAACTCCTATACATCCCTCTAGTATGTCAACAGAACAAAATTTTTAAATCATCATTATAATGCAAACGATGTAATACGGTGCTAAATATCATAAATAGCAAACTACTTACTTGTTATCCAGATGGGTCACGTAGCACAAAAACTGATACCCTTATGTTATTCCCAAAAACACACACCTTTCCACTAACTGTAAATACTGTTCACCTGTTTCCACACATTTCAATATTCAAAACTCTTTCTGCAAAACCTTACACAAAAGTGGGCAAATAAATAATTAATTGCACTATACAGCTCCGGAAAAAAAATTAAGAGACCACTGCACCTTTTTCTTTCCTTTCCAAAAAAGTTGAAAAGGAAGGTTTTGAGTGAGGAACAGAACGTTTACAATTAAGAGACCACTGCAAATCAACTTTTTTGGAAAGGAAAAAAAAAAGGTGCTGTGGTCTCTTAATTTTTTCCGGAGCTGTATTTAGCCTATTCTAGTTGTATTCCCCCTTATGTACAGTATAGCAGTTTTCAGGTTTATTAAAAATATCGCTTTTTAATTTAAATGTATTTATTCTAGGAATGATCTTGCGACCACCCCCACAAAATCATCTGGTGACCCAGCCCGGGGTGTCACAACCACAGATAAACATATGTTCTCTTGTTATCTAAACATGAACAAGCATACATTCATGTACTTCAATAACTGCATGGTCGAATTGCCAGAAAGAAGCCTGTACTGTGCCAGTGCCACAAAAAAGACCGGTTACAATATGCCCGACAACACCTTGACACACCTCACAGCTTCTGACACACTTTAATATGGAGTGACGAGACCAAAATAGAGCTTTATGGTCACAACCGTAAGCGCTATGTTTGGAGAGGGGTCAATAAAGCCTTTAGTGAAAAGAATACCAGCCCCACTGTGAAGCATGGTGGTGGCTCACTGATGTTTGGGGGTGTGTGAGCTCTAAAGGCATGGGGAATCTTGTGAAAATTGATGGCAAGATGAATGCAGCATGTTATCAGAAAATACTGGCAGACAATTTGCATTCTTCTGCACGAAAACTGTGCATGGGACATTTTTGGACTTTCCAGCACGACAATCACCCTAAGCACAAGGCCAAGTTGACCCTCCAGTGGTTACAGCAGAAAAAGTGAAGGTTCTGGAGTGGCCATCACAGTCTCCTGACATTAATATCATCGAGCCACTCTGGGGAGATCTCAAACATGCGGTTCATGCAAGACGACCAAAGATTTTGCATGACCTGGTGGCATTTTGCCAAGACGAATTGGCAGCTATACCACCTGCAAGAATTTGGGGCCTCATAGACAACTATTACAAAAGACTGCATGCTGTCATTGATGCTAAAGGGGGCAATACACAGTATTAAGAACTAAGGGTATGCAGACTTTTGAACAGGGGTCAGTTTATTTTTTTCTTTGTTATTATGTTTTGTTTTATGATTGTGCCATTCTGTTATGACCTACAGTTGAATGTGAATCCCATAAGAAATAAAAGACATGCCTGCTCAATCACGTTTTCTTTACAAGTGGTACATATATTACCAATTATCCATGGGTATGCAAACTTTTGGGCCCAACTGTATCCATGTTGTAGGCTATGATTATTTGCTAGCTAACTAAGTGTGCACACAGCAGGAACTGTTTAAGTGTGGCTTCATAGATAGGCTACTGTTAACCCGCGCAACAGATTCAACCAACCAGTTTTCATTCTATGACATGAGGAAGAAAAGTGTGACGTGAGGAAGAGAAGGGTTAAAATTAAGAGACCACTGCAAATTGAACGCTTCTGTTCCTCACTCAAAAATTTCCTTTTCAAACTTTCCTTTTCAACTACAGGATAGCAGTTTTCAGGTTTATTAAAAATAGCACTTTTTAATTTAAATGTATTTATTCTAGGAATGATCTTGCGACCATCCCCCCAAAATCATCTGGCCACCCCCCCGGGGTGTCGCAACCACCACTTTAAGAACTCACTGGCCCAAGAGATGAAGGACACAAATTAGCATACGCGAAAACTACAATAAGAAGAGACTTGTCCACGCAAATGCTGCATACTCAAATACAATTTAATTATCTAATGAAATCTCACCGCTTTCTTTGGAACCATGCATATTTTCAATGGGGTCTTTTCCCTCTGGTCTCCGAAGCTGTTTGTGGGGGAGCTGTATATTTTACTCGGTGCAAACACAAATTCAGGTTTTTAGTACGTAAGTAGTAAGATACACAAATTACTACACAATTATACAGTTTATTAGACTGCAATTAGGAATGTAACAAATCTTCCATTTTGGCAAACTTTGTTCTGGTTCATATTCAAGTGCAGCAAGTGTTTTTTCTGGTTCTTCCTTAAAAAGATGCAGACTTGAAAACTTTATCCATGTCTGTTCTCTCTAGTCTCGTTGTAAAATCATCCCACTGAATGAATGAAATTGTATTGCGGTGGGGTTTAGGGACGGAAGGGGAGGGATCAAAAGTTTGAACATGCCAGATTAAGGCAGATTAAGTGTCACTATCATCAAACGGCAAACACGGAAGCCCAGAAATGTAACGTCTAAACTGTTTTTTCCGGAGCTGTATATTCATTCAGGAAACACATGCTCTCAATATAATTAACTCAAGTCATCACAACCTAAACGCAAAGACCACACCTTTCTCCAGGTGCAAACACTAAGCCTCAAAAATGTTAACACACTAATCAGAATTGCAGGATCAATAAATAGGGCCTAGTGGCATGTCCATGTGCTTTCGAATAATGGGTCCTAACAATGCTGAAATTGCAAGACAACAGAAAGGAAGACGACTATGATGAGGCGGTGGAGAGTGTATGACTGCAACCCCTATGCACAGCAAAATCTAAAGGAGGCAATGGTGGATGTCTGTGGTGATGTGTTTGTAGAGTCTATCCAGGGATTTCTAAGGCACATTTCTAAGGGCATTTTCCCCACGCTGCCTGGAAAGAGCAAACAATGTGTGACGTTGTTGAGATTTTATGGCCTGACCCAGACCTGAGACAAGATGATGAGAACACTGATGCTAAGTAACCTGACCCAGACATGAGATGAGATGATGAGAACACTGATGCTGAGTAACCTGTACATTTGCTGCATTAAGAAATAAAGCTTTTGGAAATAGGATATTTTATTTCTTATATTTCTATATATGTGTTAAATATGTGTTGTCAGTGCGACAGTTCAAAGGTCAGGTTTTTGACCAAAACAGCATATGCAGTAGTATTCTCTTATCCACTTATGTAATTTATTACAGTACTGTTTTGAATTTCTTTTGCCAGGGCATTCCTGAAAGTGTTATCTGGATAGTAAGTGCTGTGATTTTACAAAGTTCCAAATTATTTTTCTGAAAACCTATTCTAAACTTTTTGGTAGCAGGGTTCTGAATTAATCCCTCCAGTGTGTAACAAATAGTCATGTAGTCTCTGTTTTTGACAGCTTATGTGTGTTGTCTGAGGGCAAATTGAGATCCAGACGTTAGATGTTTGTATAGTCGGGTGTACGTTTTTAGAATTGCGTGTGAAGATTTGAGAAAATGGTGAGTTGTTCCAGGAAATGTGTCTAAGTAATTGAGTAAAATTGTACTGTGACAGCAAGATGGTGACTGGTTGAAGCTGTAGCAGCCAACCGGCAACTTTTTGAAAGTTTAAGAGCTTTTCCGACCATGGTTGATCATGAGAGTGTCGTTGATTTTGTGATGCGTTTTCCAATATCTAGTTCTAAGTAGCCTGTGCACGCTGAAATTAATCATCAAAGTCTTGCTTGGCGTTTGACAGCAGTCTGGTATGAAATAGACAAACTAACAGCCTACCATGATGGGGCGCAATGACATCAGAAATGCAAATGTAACTATATGCTTGAAGAGCATATAGATCACATTTGCACTTTTGTACTGCCTGTTTATGTCCTCAGACTAAACAAGTATCATGTCAGTGCCCCATATGCCCCATCACTTTCTGCGATGCTGTTGGTGACAACTTGTCAAATGGCAATTAAAGGTGAATTTCCCACACCTGTGGCTTTTTAAATTGCAATTAGTGTCTGTGTATAAATAGTCAATGAGTTTGTTAGCTTTCACGTGGATGCACTGAGCAGGCTAGATACTGAGCCATGGGGAGCAGAAAAAAACTGTCAAAAGACCTGCGTAACAAGGTAATGAAACTTTATGAATATGGAAAAGGATATAAAAAGATATCCAAAACCTTAATAATGCCAGTCAGTACTGTTCAATCATTTATTAAAAAGTGGAAAATTCGGGGATCTCTTGATACCAAGCCAAGGTCAGGTAGACCAAGAAAGATTTCAGCCAAAACTGCCAGAAGAATTATTTGGGATACAAAGAAAAACCCACAGGTAACCTCAGGAGAAATACAGGCTGCTCTGGAAAAAGACGGTGTGGTTGTTTCAAGCAGCACAATACGACGATACTTGAACAAAAATGAGCTGCATGGTCGAGTTGCCAGAAAGAAGCCTGTACTGTGCCAATGCCACAAAAAAGCGCGGTTACAATATGCCAGACAGCTTCTGGCACACTGTAATTTGGAGTGACGAGACCAAAATAGAGCCTTATGGTCACAACCATAAGCGCTATGTTTGGAGAGGGGTCAACAAAGCCTATAGTGAACAGAATACCATCCCCACTGTGAAGCATGGTGGTACCATCCCCACTGATGTTTTGAGGATGTGTGAGCTCTAAAGGCATGGAAAGGGACCAAGCCATGGACTTAATGTAAGAGAAAATGTAGTGCTTTTGATAACGGAGTGGAGGGGGCAGTGTTATGTTACTGTGTGAGAATGTGCTGATGAGAGGGATGATCCGAGTGGGGTTAGGATCAGAGTGGGGGTTAGTGATGGGATAAAGGTTGTGATTAGGGTCAGGATCCAGGTTCTCGTGAGGATCAGGGATAGGGAGAGTTTCAGGGTTAAGGTCAGGGTTAGAGTTGGGATCAGGGTTAAAGCCAAGGTTAGGGTAATTGTTGAGGTCAGGATCAAGGTTAAGATTAGGGCACTGGCTGGTCATCCTGAACACCTACTAAAGGACTGATTCAGTTATCTTATCAAGTGTAAGTATGAACTTCATCCAAGTTATTGTTGTACAGTTCTCATTAACTGGAATCAAGTTATTAAGCACACCTGTATGATTTCCAATGTTCTACTTTCATGTGTTTTAGATTTAGGTTGTGAACAACAAGCTACTATCAGTCCTGGTCTTTGTCACTCTGGAGTTTTTTCACTTCCTGGGCACCATCAATGCCGAGGACCTCAAGTGTGAGCTGAACAACAGGCTCCCTCACCAGGAAGGCTCAACAGAGGATGTACTTCCTGCGGCAGCTCAAGAACTACAACCTACCAAATCCAATGGCGGTGCACTTCTACACTGACATCATATCTACACCATATCAGCACCTCCATCACCATCTGGTACGCTGCTGCCACTGCCAATGAAAAGGGCATACTGCAGTGTATCATTCGCTCTGCTGAGAAAGTGATTGGCTGCAATTTGCCATCCCTCCAAGACCTACACACCTCCAGGGCCCTGAGCCGGGCAAGAAAGATTGTGGCTGAACCCTCCCACCCTTGGCATAAATTCTTTCAATCACTGCCCTCCAGTACAATTTCTTCCTGACTGCAGCTGGCCTCATCAACAAGCCCTGAGTCCCTCACTGACACGGACTGTAATCCTAACCCCCACTGACACCAAACAACCATATAGAACCTCATTCTTATTCTTTAAACACTTCTTATATCTTCCATGTTTAATATGTCACTTAATTGTACCGTATTTGGCACTTTTGCATTTGCCTGTTATTGTCCCTACACTATATGTTTATTGTTATACTGATACCAAACAATCATATAGAACCTCATCCTTATACTTTACACACTTTTTCATATCTTCTATTATTAATGTGCCACTTAATTCAAGGCCATAATTACAATATATATTGAGGGGGACACATCCCCTCCAATATCCAAATATGCTCAAAATGCCCCCCCCCCCAAATAATTGATATATAAATTACAAATAAAACAAAAATGCGCTATGCTACGACAGGCAACCATGCACCGTCGTCTAAAATAATCATTAGCAAATGTAAGCATAATCATAACTGAACTTAACAAATTATTATTACTACCGGTTCTAGTTTCACGTTTTACTGCAGTTCTGTGTGTAGTTTGTCCAGGTGCTGTTGCCATACCCCAGCAGAAGCTGTTGGTCGACTGCTGTAAGCAGGGTTGCCATATCCGCGGTTTTCACGCAATTGTGCTACTTTTCAAACAATGTCGCGGGTGAAAATCAGTGGGTCGTGGGTGGTTGGTTTTTGGGCTAATTCTAAACTTCACCGCAGCCATACCATTTCTGTCTTTATATGCTATATTGTGTGTTTCTATGTTGTTATCACAGTCAGACGTCAGCTACGGCTTCGCATGCGTCTATCTGGCATCTTAAGTTTTGTTCCCGGGGTGGGGGTGGGGGTCACTTGTAAAATAGTCAATTTTGTGCACCAATAAAAGTTGGGCAAGTTTTCAGGGATTTTGGGCTGGTTTTGAGCAGTTGTTGTTCTGGAAATTTTTGCTTAACCTGGCAACACTGTAAGTGCTGTTGGTAGGTACAATCAATGTCGAACACTGTACTATCTAATTACATTCAAATGTATTAAAAAGTGGAAAACTAGAATGTAATATGAGTGTTACGCAGGCTATCTTCCTGTCGATTGTGATAGTTTTAACATCAACACGTCATTTTGTGCTGGAACTGTAATTGTGGAAATAAATAATAGTTTGCTAAAAAGTGTCAGTAATTGCATGGAGCATAAACAAAAGTTTTTGGTGGAAAAGGGACGATTTGCAAGTTCTAATCAACTGTCACTAATGTTACCTATCATAGCTAGTTACGTGGAAAGCTTATTAGCCACACATTCACCCAGTGATCAACAGTGGTGCTCATGTGCGTATTCAACTAACCTTAATGTCTTATATGAAGCATTTTGTTAGATTTGTCAGAACGCCCACATGAAGTCTGAGTAAAGTGTCAATCATTTATGTTGCGCTGCATGTGTAATTTATGCAGACAGTAGTCGTTTTCATTGATTGCATATTCGTGTAGTATACTGTACAGTTGGATTTGCTTACTGTATGATAAATAGCATTATTAGTGTTTGTTTGATTAAAGTGCAAGCAGTTTTATTAGTCAACTTTCATTCATTTAGTGTCATCATGAGCACGAGGAAGGGTGGCAGTGATATTCATCAGTTTTTTGGGCAGCCTCAGAAAAGTAAAGTAAGCTGAAAGCAGTGAGAAAATGAGTACCAGTCAGATGATAGATGTATACAGTAGCACAAGAGGTGAGTCAAGTTTATTGATATAATAATCATTGCCATTCATATCAGAAATGGTTAGTAATCCATTCCTGAACATCATGGCAAGAAACACAACTTGTTTACTAATAGTATTTATTTCATGTTCACTCTGGTGCGTTCAGAGTACAGAAAGAGAGGGAGAGAGAGCATGAGGATGCCAACAGGGCAGGGAGAGCAGTGTGACATGGAGGTGAGTGAGAAAAGGTGCAAATATTGATAACCGATCTGATATCGCCATGTTGGTGTTGTTCCGATGACATCATACTTAATGTTGGCACCACTAAGGTTGGGCTTAGGCACAGGCCCCACTGAGGTTAGGTTTACGCACAGGTACCACTATGGTTAGGTTTAGGCACAGGTGTCTCTCAGGTTAGGGTTAAGACAAAGGGTGGGGAGCAGGGTAATATTCTGTCTTTGGACTGGGGTAACCAACTAACTACATTTCAGTTGCAATGATGGTCCTGGAGCAACATTAATAATGATGTTGTAGGAACAACACCAACACGGTGATATCGGATTGTGTGAATATTGATGGTTAAGAGTCTTATAAATATTTTAAAATTCTTTGAATGTTTTATTTGGGGGGAACCCCAGACCCCCAGCTGATTTGGTCCCCCCTAATGTTGACTCCATGGCTATGGCTTTGACTTAATTGTACTGTATTTGGTACATTTGCATTTGGCTGTTATTGTCCCTGCACTATATGTTTGTTGTTATGCATCATCAGAACAAAGCAAGTCCCTTGCATGTGAAAAACTACTTGGTAATGAGTCTGTTTCTGATTCTTTGTGCTATTGTGCTTGAAGTGATATAACAGATAATATTGTAATTATTATTAGAAAGAGTCCAATAAACTGTAAAATGATTATACAGATAAGAGATTATACAGTTGGTCTATGTCTCTAGACATTTATGGACCTACATACAGTGGTCTGTGTCCAACACGTGCACCTTTTGTGTAATTAGAATATGATACACATTTTGAAATACATTTGGTGACTGTAGGTGTTCGAAGATATGGTGATTTCAAAATCTCAAGTTTAGTGATGCACTGTAGCACCCAACCCCCCCCCCCCAAAAAAAATATTGGGAAGTGTTTCGGTGGTTAAAGGCCTTTAAACTAAACAAGTGTCATGATAGTGCCCCATATGCCCCATCACTTTCAACAAGGGTGTTGGTGACAGCAGTCGGCTTAATGTCAAAGACACACACTTGGAAAACCATTAGAGGTGTAGGCATATCACTGTGTATGAGGTGATCTTAAGGTCACAGAAATTGGTGTAAAGGCTTTATAGGCCTTTTAGCCACTTTAAGGCCTTAAATGACTTTTAGGTCTCAAATGCCTTTTAACCTATTTAGGTTGTATAGGCCTTTTAGGCCTGATATGTTGTATGGCCTGTGAAAGCATTTAAGACTTCAAGACTTTGCCATTTACATACCAGTGTGAACGTAAAACGCATGATGCTCAACTTTTTTCATAACTGTATATGTACATAGCCAAAAGGTGCTTCCGTTGAAGTTTTGTCAAAATCTGACCAATGGCCTATGACTAATTCATTTTAGTTTAATTGTAATCTATTCAAAGTTCACGGAAACGAAGATGACGGAGCTCATAGATGCAAGAAGCAATTTTATTTGGCTCAACAAGCAGCACCATTTGAGATGAGTTTGGTGACTCCAGCTCTAAGGCGCACGGAGATGTTGCTATTTGAAAATCTCAAGTCTGATCATACACTGTAGCACCCCCCAATGGCCAATTGGCGGCACACTGAAATTATCGTTATCTTGTCATACTAATGATGCGTACCAAATAAGGAGAGAATCGGACATACATTTGTGGAGATATGTTTTCACTTCCTGTGAAACCGTAGGATGCAGGAAGTTGTTGACATATGACATCTGCTTTGTTTGAAATATCAAATTTTCTTTTATTGATGGGGAGTATCCACAGAAACTATATGTGATGTTTTGTGGAAATGGGATGAACGGCCTAGGACTACTTTGTTTCAATTTTGTTTTAATCTATTCAAATACCGGGAAACAAAGATGACGCAGCTCATAGATGCAACAGCAATTTTGTTTTGCTCAATGCAAAGCATGTTTTGAGATAAGTTTGGTGACTCTAAGGAGCATGGAGAAATCTCTATTTGAAAATTTGACGATACACTGTATCGCCCCCTAATGGCCGATCTCGTCCATATGTTTACTGGTTGTCGGGGGCCTATAGGAGCTTATACTGATCAAGTTTGATGGCGATCAAGCATTTCTAAAGCCTTTGATTTATAGCTTGAATTTCATTGGACTGTGGCGGTCACATGGTTTGCACTACCAACTTCCTATTTATTGCAGTACAACAACCTGATGCACTCCTGCAACCGACCAAGATTGCTTGAAATATCTGTTTGCATTCAGAAGTAATGAGCCTTTAAAGTGATATTCTGGTATAGCACCCCCACATGGTCGATTAGCGCCAAACGTTGTACGCCTCCTCTACTCCTCCTTCCAACCATGGAAATAAAGTTTAGTGACTATGAGACAAACGGTTGCTGAGATACGCTCTCACTTCCTGTTTGGCGGCCTCATCGCCATATTCGATTGGTTGTTACGGACTACCGGTTTTGCATATCAAAAATCCATCTGATAGCTTTTGTTAGGATTGGTCTGAAGATCATCAGTGCCATTTTTCCAGGAAGATTGTACAAAATTTGTGGCCTGTGAAAAATTTCTAAGCATCTTAAGAAAATTCAAAATGGCGGAAAATCCAATATGACGGAAATGAAAATGGCCTCTGGCAAAGTTGTTCAGCACTTGCCCATGCATCATATGGTACCAGATTTATGTCTCTGGGGCAATCAACCCAAGTAATGAGCATTTGAAAAACACAACTTTGACCCGATGGTGGCGCCACAGGCATGGGCCTATGGACACCAAAATTGCTGTGCATTAGTTTGGGATAGCCGTCTGTCAGCGTGCAAAGTTACAAAAAAATTAGCCAGCAGAAGTAGGTGAACTTGGAAAAACGGCAGAAGAAAAAAAAAACTAAAAAATTAAAACTAACAATTACAATAGGGCCCCGCAGCTTCACTGCTTGGACCCCTAATAATAATAAAAAAAAACATAACAATTACAATAGGATTCCGCAGCTCCGCTGGTTGGACCCCAAATAATAATAATAATAAAAAACGAACAATTACAATAGGGTTCCGCTGCTTCGCTGCTTGGACCCCTAAAAAAACGAACAATTACAATAGGGTTCCGCAGCTTCGCTGCTTGGACCCCTAATGACTACCTTGGTTGTTCTAGTGTACAAATAACACAGTAATTCCATTATGACACTTTCATTTTAGCCAGGAGAGGCTTCCTTTTAAAAAATCGTAAACTCTCAAAATTGTATAAATTCCAAAAAATAATGTCTCCACAGTCCAGGATTAGGCTAATCTGGAAAAAGGCTCCAGGATCAAAAATGGCGAACTTTCCTTTCACTTAATGTAGAAAACATTATCCAATATTAAAAAAATCCAATGCTGATGTTACTGTTGTTAATTTGCTTGTGCTCATTAGCTTTGGAACAGGATTGTGTAATACATCCAACCACACTATATTTTCAATCCCCCCACTGAAATATACAAGGGACACTTTTTGCGGACAAACTTCAGTACCGTAATGAATGTATTGTACGAAATACTCAGGAGAGTTTGTAAAATTACAAATATCATGTGAAATCATGGGGCACTGTGCTATAGTACATCCAGCAAAACTAAATTTTCTACTCCCTCTTTAACCCCCAATTCAATACACTATACTGTACAAGGAATTCATATTGCCTCATTAGTTAGTACCTAGTGGCTTTTAATAGGAGTCTGGTAGGTGATTCATTAACAGTTTTATATAATGGTTAATTGAGAGTGAGCATCACAAAGAAATTGATATAAGTGGAAAGAAAACACTCACTCAACCTAGTATACCAGCTACATTTAGTGCCAAGCTACCAATAAACTGTACTTGTGCCAAAGAAATAACAAATGCAATAGGAAAGTTTATTGGCAATGGATTTGCAGCCTTGCTAAATAAATGCCAAGGGGTCAATAGTTATATTAAAATTGGTAACAAGTGCTGGACATACAGTGGATATGAAGTCTGCACACCCCTGTTAAAATGCCAGGTTCTTGTGATGTAAAAGAATGAGACAAAGATAAATCATGTCAAAACTTTTTCCACCTTTAATGTGACTTATAACGTGAACAATTCAATTGAGAAACAAACTGAAATCTTTGAGGGGGAAAAATGAAAAATAAAAATCTTACAATAACCTGGTTGCATAAGTGTGCACACCCTCTTATAACTGGGGATGTGGTTGTGTTCAGAATTAACCAATCACATTCAAACTCATGTTAAATAGAAGTCATTACACACCTGCCATCATTTAAAGTGACTGTGATTAATCACCAATAAAGTTCCGCTGTTCTAGTAGGATTTTCCTGACATTTTCTTAGTTGCATCTCAGAGCAAAAGCCATGGTTCGCAGAGAGCTTCCAAAGCATCAGAGGGATCTCATTGTTGAATGATATCAGTCAGGAGAAGGGTACGAAAAACACTCAAAGCATGTGTAAAATATTGTAAGTCGATTTTGTCATTTCCAACCATATTTCCTAATTAGATAATGCCCATTAAAATGTATGGCTATAAATACATGTTGTCCCATTGCATAAACGTTGAAACCCCGTTTTGCTTAGTCACACGACCAAACACTAAGTAATGTCTTACTGTAAGTGCGAGTGGAGGCTCGCTGTTCTCTTGGCAACATATCATATAGGTCACACAATATTTGGCTATTTAATATTTTTATATGCTTTTATATTTCTCATCTGACATTTTGGCTGTTGATATTTTCATCTGCATGACACGTGATACTGCCTGCATTTGCCGGCAAGCATAAACCCTGACATGCACACTCACACTCAGACTAATCAATATTACCAAAACGTTGCGCCATCTGGTGGCAAATGAGCCATTTTTCTGCACCACCTGGTGACAGAGGAGGAGAATTACAGCTTTAAAAAATAAAATAAAAATGGCGGATAGCGCGTCTGGTGGAAATTTGGGCAAAAATAGCTTTTAATTCGCTTTTCCATTCGTTGTTTTATACATAAAAAAATTGGGGGGCTAAAGCATGCATATCTAGAAGCATTCCTAAAAGGAGCTTCCTGTAAGTTTATTGAGTTCTGCAAAAACATTTTTTTTTAGGTACGTCTGGGTCAAATTGACCCCTTCCGGCGCTGTTAAGTAATTTCTCTAATTTCATGTGTTTCTACTATTCCACTTCTAACTGAGGGCTAAACGTATCAATTGCACCTTAAAATTGTAGACATGGCAGTTAAATTTAAATTAAATATGACTAATTTATCAACAACACATGGGCACATAGAAATAATAAGCAAAACATTATATTTTGCACATTATTTCAGTATGCGTTGACAATTCCAGAATTGTATATTATGACCCAACAAAAATTGCCAGCACAGCAGCCCATAAACACCATGTTGCTTATTAGATATGGAGCAGTATTCTGATTTCAACTGGTTAAAATTATATTTTGAAATATTTAGGGCAGTAATAATGTTAAAGAGTATACTGAATAATTATTGAGCAACCTTCTACGATGTTTTATTTTCCTGAGTATCACACCACTTGTTGTATCAATAAAACATATGCTATCGGACAATGGTTTGTGTTAAGAATGCCTTAATTTACATGATTATTCACTATTTCACTAAGATTGTGGAAAATAATTTTTTGATTATGCAACCGCACGTCATTGATTGTGGCCAGCTATTACCACCTCCACCATATCCATGCAACTGTTCGTGTAAAGGGTTTGGCATTAAACAAATTGCAAATTATAAAGTGGAGCACACTGAGAAATGGTTAGAGCTTGAGTTCATATAGAGAATGTTATCTAATATAAAAACATCCGATTTTGATGTTATTGTTGTTGATTTGCTTGTGCTCATTAGCTTTGGAGAGGGATTGTGTAATACATCCAACCACATTATATTTTCCATCCCCCCACTGTAATGTACAAGGGATACTTTTTGTGAAAAAACTCTTCAGTACCGCTGTGAATGCATTGTATGAAATACTCAGGAGAGTTTGTAAAATTACAAATATAATGTGAAATCATGGGGCACTGTGCTACATCCAGCAAAACTATATTTTCTACTCCCTCTTTAACCCCCAATTCAATACACTATACTGTACATGGAATTCATATTGCCTCATTAGTTAGTAGCTAGTGGATTTTATTAGGTGTCTGGTAGGTGATTCATGAACAGTTTTAGATAATGGTTAATTGAGAGTGAGCATCACAAAGATATTGATATAAGTGGAAAGAAAACACTCACTCAACCTAGTATACCAGCTACATTTAGTGCCAAACTACTAATAAAATCTACTTGAGCCAAAGAAATAACAAATGCAATAGCACAGTTTATGGCAATGGATCTGCAGCCTTGCCAAATAAATGCCAAGGGGTTAATAGTTATATTAAAATAATATACTTGTAATTGTTGTAAGTGTTCTATTTTTGCGAGTTGTTTTTGTTATTTTTACATTTTATTTAAATAGAAGTTGTTTTAGTAAAAACCTATTGTTTATAAGCTATTGTTTTAACAGCAGTGTATTCACCACTGAAAAAAAAGTTGATAAACGAAAAACGAGCCGAATCGTGACCTAAAATCGAAGGTCATATAGAATCGAGGACTTGGGGAATCGTTACACCCCTAACAGTCAAATATTATAAAAGTGGAATGCTATGGTGCCATGATAATTTAATCCAAAAGAACAGCTAGCAACGGTACTAGACATAGCTAACAATGCTACTGTTAACAATAATACTAATGATCTTAGTTAGCTAGTTACTCCTTCTAAAAATTATTCTGATGACATGAACAGTATAACAAACAGTTTAGCCATTAATTATTAATTATTATTATTTGCCTTTTAGAAATGGTGCCATGTTTTCCAGCCATGTTTTTCAGTAGCAAATCTGTGCTCAGTAGCTAAGTTAATCCACTGTTTTCATTTGTACAATGACTTGCTATAGGCCAATGTTTAGTGGAATACAACGTGCCATCATTATTTCATCAAAAATAATTGCTAGATGAGCCTCAGTCTTAGCTAGCCTTAATTCACCTTAAATCATTCTGGTGACATTAACTTTATTGCCAATGCTTTCGCTATTAAGAATGTGCCTTTGGTAGAGAGGGTGTTATGTGTTCAAGCCTCAATAGATAATCTATTCACAGTAGTTAAGTAATTTCTCTGTTTTCATTTGTTTCTACAATTCCACTTCTAACTGAAGGATAAACTTATCAATTGCGCCTTTAAATTATAGACCAGGGCTATTCAATTCCAGTACTCGAGGGCCAAAACATTTCTGGCTTTTATCCTCCACTATTAATATGGGACTGATTCACACCTGAGATGCCAGGTGAAGGCAATCAACTAGCAGGTAGAACCAAAAACCAGAAGTGTTTCGGCCCTCCAGGACCAGATTTGAATAGCCCTGTTGTAGACATTGCAGTTAAATTAAAACAAAATCTGAGTTGTAATTTAACACATGGGCACACAGGCTATATCTCTATGTCCTACCAAAGTCAACATATT
Source organism: Esox masquinongy (assembly GCA_016801175.1). Taxonomy (NCBI): domain Eukaryota; kingdom Metazoa; phylum Chordata; class Actinopteri; order Esociformes; family Esocidae; genus Esox; species Esox masquinongy. The sequence goes on from JACXGI010004068.1 coordinate 52,581, forward strand.
TTTACAGTAAGAATAGGGAGGGTATTTTCCAAATAAATTATAATCTGGAAAGGTATTGGTTTTATTGTTGCCACCTGTCATAGTCTTTTGATCATCAAAATTCTAAGATAAATAGTTTGCTCAATCATTGATGTTAATACATATACTTAAATACACTTACCTTTGAAAATGATAATGATTATCTGTTTTTAACCTATCATTATCTTACAAGAAGCAAAAGTTGAATTCATTAATATGAAAAAAATTTGAACACATTACTCCAGTACTAGCCTCTTTACACTGGCTGCCTGTTAGGGCTGATTTTAAGGTGTTATTGTTAACTTATAAATCAATACATGGACTTGCTCCTACTTACCTCGCTGAAATGATCCAGCCATACATACCTATACGTAACCTTACATCGCAAGATGCAGGCCTTTTAATTGTACCTAGAATTTCTAAACAAACAGCCAGAGGCAGGGCCTTCTCTCATAGAGCTCCACTTCTGTGGAATGATTTGCCAATTAAGGTTAGAAATGCAGACTCAGTGCAAACTTTCAAGTGTCTACTAAAGACTCATCTCTATAGCATGGTCTATGATTAAGTGTAGCCTGGCCCAGGGGCGTGAAGGTGACCAGAAAGGCTTGATACTGTCCACCCTTGCTGTCTTGTCAGGTGGGCTCTCATCGCCACTGGGATGCCCTCCCTCCAGTGCTATTCGGGGGTGGAGTCACTGGCTTGTTGTTGTCCCTCTGTTGTGCAACTGGGCTGTACTCTGCTGGCAATACTCGGCCCTCATTTCAGGGTGGTTGCAGTTGGTGGGTGTCCCTTTGGTTGATGCTTGGCAATGTGGGTGGATTGATTTCCTGCCTGTTGTCCAGTGTCACTGGACCCCCCTGTCTCAGCCCCCCCCCCCCATGTTGTCCCTGTCCTTGTCCATCTTGTCATACTTCCGACCTGGACTAGGTTTAAACAGACTCTGGACTCAGCCCACATGCATTTATTAATTATTACAATTTGTACTCATAATATGTTCACCCGGCACAGCCAGAAGAGGACTGGTCACCCCTGTGAGCCTGGTTCCTCTCTAGGTTTCTTCCTAAGTTTCGGGCCTACTTAGGGAGTTTTTCCTAGCCACTGAAATTCAACACTACGGTTTGCTCCTTGGGGTTTAAGGCCGGGTGTTTTGTAAAAGCACTTTGTGACAACTTCTGATGTAAAAAGAGCTTTATAAATAAATTTGACTGAGTGATTGAATTTGATATGCTCAGCACTAGGGAAGACTGATAAACATCCACTGAGGTGTATTTACCATACAATTAGGCTACATTTATTACATTCTGAAAAATTCAAGCAACTACCTAGTTACATTGTTTGGTGCTTAAGGTGTTGTACTGCTCTGATAGTGTCAGACTTTTGAAGTATCCATATTTATCTGATGCAGAAAATTGTATTATAATACCAGTTGAGGTAAATGTCCTGAAAACTATTGCAATGTAACATGCAAGTAAATTCAGTTTGGCCAAACAGTGGCGGCATAATAGCCATTGGACAATATCTTTTTTGTTCTTTTTCACTCAGTGAGATTACATTTGGTACACATGATCAGGGTTGGGATTTTACTTTGTGTGAATGATGTTTCAAGTTGGCCACATGGGGGCACTATAGGAAAGGAAAAACCACAGATGTCGTATTGCTTGCAACAGTGGATTTAAGTTGAAAAAATGTGCATTCTGGGTAGTAGTTGCTTCAGTGCTGAAACCCGCTAAATGATGCTTGCAGCTTTAATTATTATTATTATTCTCCAGGGCCATTTGCAGAGGCCCATAACTCGGTCCCCTCGGGTTCAAAACGTTTCAAACTTTGCCTAATTGTAATCCAAAAGGACCTTGGCCATTATGGTATCGATACACCTCACGGTGTCGCTGTAACACTCAGTTACACTCAGAAAATGGAAAAAATGAAACTCTCATGTACCGGATGTCGTTGAGTCATGCAACCATGTTCCAGATATACCCCTTCTCATGCTGACCAAAAAAGTTTACTGGGGTCTTTCAAATCCACCCCTTAGATTTTCATCCATTTTTAATTTTGTGAAAAACTTGTTAACGACATCGCCGAGACTGCTGAACAGATTGGCATGCCAATGGCTGTGAAGCACCTGTGGACCTTCAGCTTTAAAATCTATAAAGAAAGTTGATAACTCAAACCATGTGGCCGCAATCCGCAATTGAATTTGACATAGTTGTGGCACAATTTTTAAAAGACTATAAATCCTAAAAGGATTATCCAAGAAAGATGCTACTTGCTTAACAGATAAACCCCAAGGCCAGGAATGAACCCTGAAAGGTACAAACAGCTAGCTCTCATGATGGCGCTGTAAACCTCACTGATTTTAAGAAATTCCTCAAAAATCAGCCAAATAAGTCAGACATGAATCTTTCTGGAGATGTTAATCACTAAATGAGGTAACTGAGACACTCATTGCTTGCAATTGTTTTAATCGATGGAGCCAAGGATTCTTCAGCTTAACAAGATAAAGATACAAGATAATCCCTTTCCGTTTCAAAGTCAATGGTATTAGGAATTCAACCTGGGTGTCATATCATTTTGGCCACTGCGTGTGCATGTGATGCTAGATGAAGAGGATTTTAGCTGTCCTTGAGGTGGCTAGCAAGTTCAAGGCTAGATGGCTAACAAGTTTGACCCAAAATTTGCTGTTGAAGTTAATCAGTACATGATATATCTTTGATACTTAATCTAAACCATCTCCACTTTCTCAACGTTCTACCCCGTACACCACATTCTCAACCTTCTACCCCGTAAGCTCTGGTGAACTCCATGCCCAAGAGGGTTAAGGCAGTGCTGGAAAATAATGGTGGCCACACAAAATATTGACACTTTGGGCCCAATTTGTACATTTTCACTTAGGGGTATACTCACTTTTGTTGCCAGCGGTTTAGACATTAATGGCTGTGTGTTGAGTTATTTTGAGGGGACAGCAAATTTACACTGTTATACAAGCTGTACACTCACTACTTTACATTGTAGCAAAGTGTCATTTCCTCAGTGTTGTCACATGAAAAGATATAATCAAATATTTGCAAAAATGTGAGGGGTGTACTCACTTTTGTGAGATACTGTATATTGAAAGAAACAAAATTACAGAAATCACACAGCCTTAAAAATGTTCATATAAACTTTGCAAACACCGTACAAAACATCTAGCAACTATATAGCCAAATAACCTTTTCTCTAAAATTCTTCTGCGGGATCCAACACATACAATTATATTGCATATTAATATTGCATTAGAAAATGGGAGAACAAATACAATAACCAATCAATGTTCAAAACTGTATTTTTTATGGTCTCTAATTACTCGCATGTCAGGATCAAGACAAAGTTGTTAGCGAACGGTTACTTGAATAGTGTCCGTGTCTTTTCATTGAGACATCTCTTTCGGCTGTGTTCACTTAAAAGACGGCTAATCCATTAAACTTTAATAATATACTGTAGCATGTCAGATTGGGAAAATGAGCATGGAAATACACGTACAGATGTGCATGTGGAAACAAAACATCCTCACTAGGCAAGATACGAACCCATCTAACAGTTGCTCAACCCACTCCGCCACCAAGTCTTAACAGCAAAGACGGGACACGCGAATACGAGGCTCGGAGGCTGGCTCCTAAATTTCAATCCAGCCTGCTCGAAGGAAAGGGCCGAGGCTTATATCTGAGCAACAATATCACGTGATATTAACTAACCGATTTTCGAACCATTTTGATGAAAGCCTCAAACGCTTCAGAAAGCCTCAGTTGCCCATCACTACAGATAATATATTTTGTCTTGCTCGACGAAGGCCAGGTCAAGCTGGAAGAAATATAGGTGCATCTCAAAAAATTTTAATATTGTGGAAAAGTTCATTTTTTTCCGCAATTCAAATCAAAAAGTGACACCTTCACATATTCTAGATTCATTACACACAAGGTGAAACATTTCAAGCCTTTTTTGTTTCAATCTTGATGATTACGGCTTACAGGTCTGTCACGGACGGGGGTGAGGACCCAAGCGCGGATTGGAAGGGCAGAGGGGGAGTGGCAGGTAGAGGGATCTGAGTCGGGCGGGGAATCTACGCGCAGGTAGGCGGCAGAGATACTGACCGATGGCAGGCAGAGGAGTCGGGGACAGGCAGTGGTTCGGTACACGAGCGGGCGGCCGAGGTACAGACGGATGGCGGGCA
>JACXGI010004069.1:0-10672 GCA_016801175.1 Esox masquinongy
AAATAGAGTCCCGGTGTAGAAAAGTTGGGTAAAAAGGTCAACAGATAAAAATATTGCGTTGGTAAACTCTTAAAGTAGAATTTAACCAATTAGTTTACAAAGAGTAAATTCGAAAAAGTTTGGCAGGTAGCCAGGTAGGTAACAGCAAGCAGCGTGCAGCACGTCAACAATCCCACAATGCAACAGTGACTTGCACTTCGTGCTATAGAGAGTTTATGATACATTGATGATAATTAAAAGCATAGACGAAGGCCAACTCTTTTTAATAGAGCCAGCCATGATGAGCAAAACGCACAGAATTAGGAATTTAAACACTTAATAAATTCTCTTGTGAAACTTGTGATAATATGTACACTATGGAAAACTGCATCTAAGAGTTTTCTGAGAAGTAGCAGCTAGGTTAATGTCATTAATGTCACCATAGGACTATAAAATTATGTAACTATATAGTCCTTAGTGATGACCCTACTTCTATAAAAGAAGCCAATTGTTATCATCCACTTCAGTAACTAGCGCCTATGCTTTTAAAAAGACCACTTATTGCCTATTCATGTGCACAGTTATGTATGGGGCTACCTGAATAGTGATTCCAGGTGTATATGGTCAATACTGAATTTGAGTAGTTTTTGTGGCATTTCTGAATTGTCCAGCTTTGTACAGGCTATGTAAAGCTGTGCTTTGGGGCGCATTGACTTTGGGGAATGACTTTGTTTTCAATGCTGTTTTGCATGGCAGTTGCTCATCTTCAGGGCCATTCAAATGGTTTTGCATACAGGTCTCTTAAATGTCACTGCTAACCCAAACCCAATGCAGAGAAAAGCATTTTCTATATATGGCCTAATCCATGTTACTGTAGTCACACACTTTTATGCCTGGAAAATAAAATGCACGCACACACCTCTAACCCCTTTTGCTAGATTCACACATTTTCTTGTAGTTCACCATCTGAACAATCTGGTACATTGTTTGTTAACTCATTAAATCAATGTGTTGTCTTCTTACGTCTGTAGGTTTGCTCAGTTCTTCTTGTGCCCATTATTTGATGAGAGTTGTAAGGACCGGGAGGTGAATGCTGTGGATTCAGAGCATGAAAAGAACCTGATGAATGATGCATGGAGGCTGTTCCAGTTGGAGAAGGCCACTGGTAACCCCAACCACCCATTCAGCAAATTTGGAACAGGTAAAAACCTCATCCCACCTCACATTCCAGATATGGGCTAACCCAGAATGTATCCACGATGGTGTTCGTTAGGCACCAACTGGGAGGGGATGGACTGAAACTATAGGGATTACCTGTTGTGTCAAATCTGACAAACCATTGTTATTTTCACAAACATTTAGTAAAACGGAGGTTATTGGATGTCAGGTGGGACTACGTCGGGTTTTCACTTTCCTGCCCCACTGTTGGTGGTTTAGTGTTTTTACAAGGGGTTAAACTTTCAGGATTTAAATTTTATATTCATTCTCCTTCATTCTTCCATCTGGGACCCACCCCGTTCTGTTGTCGAAACGTTTTAACAGATAATTTTTTTTTTTTTGCCAGAATGGATACACCCAAAGACTTGTGCTGTAATGGTATCCTTTTTATTTATTTTTGCAAAACGTTTTGGTACGGTGTGACTTTATGAACATGTCCGAGCAGCCCTGTGTGAAACAAACTCCTTCTAGTCTTTTGTTTTGGAATGTGCTGACTCTAGTCCTCTCCCACTCGTCCTCTCGCTCATTTTCTTATATGATTAGAGCACCTCCCATCTCAGAAGAGCCAGATGGTGGCAGTGTTGAGTTATATATGCTTTATTTTTGGCTAATTATAGAAACTGTATCAGCTTGGCGGGAGCGCTTACTAATTAATGAGTGCCAGAGACAAACACGCTCAAGACATCCTTTGCAAAAACATCAAATTCTTAGGAATACTTCTGGTACACTTTACCTCAGTCTTTTTGACATGTAGATATTATGGCACTGGAAATGATGGGTTATTGGGTTTTAGAGTGGAGTGCCCCATAAGTTTAAATCCCTCCTGATATTGAGACAGGGCAGCTCTGTTATGTCTTTTAGCAGAGGGAATTGCCCAGCAGCTAGCATGCCACTGAGAAAGTGCTTGATGTAGGCTAATTAGCAGAGCTAGACCACAAAGGACAGAAAAGGGGTTTGTCTGCCACTTGTGGCCTTACTCAGAATTGAAATCACGTCACTGAGGGAGGATTAATTCCGTTCGCACGTTGGCTTTCTTGAAACAGACTTGTTATTCTTTATACGTGGATGTATTCTCACTCCCACGCTAGACTGTTCCATGAATCTCTCTCAGGATGACTATTCTGGCTTTTTACAAAATAACATGATGCACTGATGTCATCGTTTCTGGAACTGCAATAACAAGTTGTTTTTCCCTTCTGCACATCTTATGACAAATGTCCTTTTCCTGTCCGTTTTTGTCATGCACTCTCTGCAATGTAGAGTACAAAAAAATGAATGCTTTTCATGTCTTTTTTTTTTAAGGGAACAAGTTGACTCTGGAGACGAGGCCATCTAAGGATGGCATCGACATCCGCCAGGAGCTCCTGAAATTCCACTCCACCTACTACTCCTCCAACCTCATGGGACTGTGTGTGCTGGGTAGAGGTGCGTCCTCATCCTATGTGCCAAAATCCACATCTGTAACAATCAGAGTTGCGCTTGGATCAGAGATGTTAGGCCAGTTTCCTAGACAGAAGAAATAAGCTGTCTGCTAAAAGCCCTCACATCCTGTGAAGTGCTTTTCTAAACACTTCTCCTCTCTCACTGTCTGGGACTGAGCCCCTGTACCACTTAGCCAAGTCCTGCAGTCATCTGTTAGCTCAGGCACCCGGAGACGTACAAAGGTCAAATTAAAACGTCCAACAAAAATTAGAGGTCTTGTATCACTTACCCCACCCCCAGCTAATCCCGCCCCAGTTATTTCCTTCGCTGTTTTCACCGGCTCCAGTAAATTATCCATGAATAACCCAAATGTTTCCACCTCTATGCCCCAGGTGAGCTGTGATCCAGTGTGTGGGATAGAGTAGGTCACTGCTGTCTTCGGTACCAGTTCAAATTATGCATTTTTGTGACTCTGTGACCTCTGAAACACAAGGGGCCGTACTTGACAGCCGTGTCTATGATGCCAAGATGTGAAATGGCTGGCTTTCCCAGCTACACAGTTTTATAGTGTCTTTGTTACGGCACATTTTGATGGCATTATTAGCCTTCCCTGTTATCAGAATCACAACGAATTGATGAGAACGGTGCTACCTGATCTCCACGCAATTACCTAATGCCCCTTAATGACGTGGTTTGGCCATTTGAATGGTTTGATTGTGAGCACAGGAAACTTGACATGCATATTGATTAATGACACTTCTCTCCTCTCTTTCTTCCTGGTTCACACAGAATCTTTAGATGCGCTCACAGCCATGGTGGTCAAGCTGTTTGCAGAGGTAGAGAACAAGAATGTGCCTATCCCAGAGTTCCCTGAACACCCCTTTCAAGAGGAGCACCTCAGGGTTAGGGCCTTTATTTCTTACCACTAGAAAGAGCAGAAACACTCACACTTGGGAAGCAAAAATCCTTTTCATTATCTCAATTCAAATGTCTCCTTCCTTATTCTCCCCTGGCAGCAATTCTACAAAGTGGTGCCTATCAAGGACATTAGGAACCTGTATGTGACCTTCCCCATCCCAGACCTGCAGAAGTACTACAAGTCCAATCCAGGCCACTATCTGGGGCATCTAATTGGCCACGAGGGCCCAGGAAGTCTGCTGTCTGAGCTCAAGTCCAAGGGTAGGCAAACGAGCTGAGGCACGGCGCTTCTCAACTAACATCATACAAAGATAACATTAGAAATTCCTTTTTTTCGAGTCTGCCGAATAAGGTTTTACTGGTGCCGCATGCAGTACAGACGCAGGTTTTTTTGACACACTCCGGTGTGTATTGACTGCGAGAGGAACTGTTTGGCTTTGTTTTCCTGCAGGCTGGGTCAATACGCTGGTAGGAGGCCAGAAGGAGGGAGCCAAAGGCTTCATGTTCTTCATCATAAATGTGGACCTGACAGAGGAAGGACTCTGTAAGTATTGGGTTCCATTGGGTGTTTCGTGTGCCGACGTTGTTGTGTCGTACGATTTTGTGAGTTTGCGCATCTGTTGCCTTAAGTGGGGTTTTTTTCTCTGTAGTGCACGTGGACGACATCATCTTCCACATGTTCCAGTACATCCAGAAGCTGCGCACGGAGGGACCTCAGGAGTGGGTCTTCCAGGAGTGCAAGGTGGATACTTTTAAACTGTTCCTGTGTTTTCTCTGTGGTCATTTTATTGCCGCAGGCTCCCTGCAGCGAAACAACTAGGGATGGAAATTCCCTTCCATTACAGGAATCACAAGAATAAAAAACTTTTTGATCAAAATCGTGATTTTTAGCCTGTAAAAACAGGATGCTTTGAGTCTGCGCAGTTGGCATCAATGGAACTTAAAAAAATACAGCCAGACAAGAGGCTTGCATAATGTGGCTGAACAGCCTCTGTCTGGAGCCCTGACACGGACGCCGTGTGAGTTGTTTTGTCGTGATAGTACTGTATTTTCCTGCAACTGACGTGACTCCTCCCCCTCGCAGGACTTGAACACGGTTGCCTTCAGATTCAAGGACAAGGAGCGGCCGCGCGGCTACACATCCAAAGTGTCTGGATTAGTGCACGTAGGTGGTGATCACATGTCTTTGAGCGGCGTCGCCATGGTGATGTGCAGAGGCTCCGTTTGATAACAGCAATGTCATCAGGCTGCCTTGTCGGCTGATATCGGATAATTTTTTTGGGGGAAATGTGTAGATTCAGCCCCAGTCTAAGATATAACTGACATTTACTGCTAGAGTCAAAATACTTTTATTTTAGCCAACCAAGTGTTTTGGGGGTTTTGGTGTTTTCTCTTTTCATTAGACATTTGTTGATGTGCTATGATATTAGCAGAACACTAGTTCATTATTCCTTTGCAACTGTATTCCCTGCGTGAGTTACAATTCCGCCCACCCAACATTGGTGGGTCCATAACCGTTTTTTTTTGGTATTTTTCAGTATTATCCTCTAGAAGAGATTCTAGCAGCGGAGTACCTCCTGGAAGACTTTAGACCAGACCTCATAGAGATGGTCCTGGACAAGCTGAGGCCAGAATACGTCAGGTAAGTTCCAGCTCTTCCCCAGGTCACTAACCCTGGGGGCTCTGCTTTGCTATTTCACACTGTCATGTAGCACCGTGCTACTGTACTGACTTAGTCATTGCATTTTCACATGATTCTTAACAACAAGGTTTCAGTAAAAGGTGATGCGTAATAAAATTGCCTCAGTTTGGTAACATTAGTGTTTAAAAGTGTATTGAACTCCATTAACCTAAAGTCCTGTTTTGATACATAAGATCAGATGAGACGGTCTTCTCATCGTTTTACAACAGGATGGATCTGTTTTTGCTTTTCTGCCCCAACTTTGGTGGTTACTGTTTTTACAAGTGGCCGTGGAGAGTTTTCTACCAGGCCGCTGGGCCTTGACATGAATAATTCTTTGTCCCACAGCCCTTGCTCCCTGGCTGTTCCTTACACTTTTCAAATAACAGTGAGAGAGCATCTTATTAGCTTTTGAAGACATGATTGATACGTAATATTAATTGCACAGTCACTTACTAAGCTTTGCATTGGAAGTGTAAAGTGTGGTGAGCAAATGACTAACCTTGTCCCCAGGCTATTGCACATGTAAACCTAACAACCTTTCCAAGTTGGCCGTAGTGGGAGTGGCCATATAATTGTATGGGAATAACCTCAGTAAAAGGTCATCTTTAGGTTTTTAGATAATCAATATACTAGTGTGGTTGTCTTTAGTGTTTATTAATGTAAAGATACAATTATATTCAACCTAGCCTGAGCCAGCCACATCACATTACCAGAGAGAGGCTAAACCGCTAGTAGCATACAACACTAAATGCAGTATTCCTTCATTAAACAACAAAGCCACCTAGTTTCTTTGGCCCGCTAGCATCAGGGATACCAAGGATTCAGAAATTGCAGGTTAAAATGGATTTAGTATTCTTCCAAGCAATGAATGCTAGCAGGGAACTAGGAATAAGCTTATGAGGGGGAAAAATGGACCCTGTATATAGCTGCTGGGGTCTATGAAATCTTGAGAAAACCGTGAGATATGCTTGCTTTCAGATGTGCGTGTCAAAACGGACCAAGTTAGTAAGTGCTCCAGTCTGTGGTGAAACTATTTAGTCATGTCATTAACCATTCATGCGTTATAATTTAAAAAAGATAAATTATCTCTTTCATAGCAACAATACCGAACATATGCTCTACCTACTTAGCCATGCAGATTGGGATGCATGTAGGGCATACAAAAACAGTCTAAATATAACATTTAACTTCTTTACATTCCCCATTACACACTCCGTTAGTCATTCATTCATGGCCTCAGTGTTCACCTATACTCCCTACTTTTGAATAAACTCCCAGAGAGTTTTCAGACAATCAAACTGAGACACGGAAGAGCTCAATAACACGTTCTGCACCATTAACACAAATACAACCACTATTAGAGTTAATCCTGCAATATGAGAAGACTGTCTTCCACCACCATTTAACATTCTTTAAGAATACTGAACCACGCACCCAGTTGCTTTAGGAAATGTGGATTTTCTAATTATCCCATTGGCTGGTTATCCCACTCATTAACTTTAAACACATTTACCCTACCCTGACAGTGACTGGATTGTTCTAAATCCAGTGGATTGATTGTTGTGCCAAATTGCCACAGTGTTTGCAACTACATGCATCTTATCGATCACAGTTGACACCTGATACTTGAGATTCTCCACTGCCTCTGGCTTCCTACAAATAAAACACTCATGGAAAAGGATGTGGAAGGCACTCCAGCACAATCCTAGACCTGAGACAGTATTCTGTATTGTGCTCCCTGGAGACTACTCAATGTCCACTCAAGTGCAGCAATGGACTTAAGTGACTGATGTCACAAAGGCAGATATGAATCTAGCACAGGCCGCTCCAGGAAAATGACAAGGGGATTTGTACGCTGGTAATGAGACCCGTTTCTGTCTATCCTCTCTCTGCAGAGTTGCAGTTGTCTCAAAGTCGTTTGAAGGGCAGACAGACCGGACAGAGGAATGGTACGGAACGCACTACAAACAGGAGCCCATATCTGATGAAGTCCTCAAGGTGAGACTGACAATCTCTGCCAGCTTTTCATATCCGATTCCTGAAATGTCTGTCCATTCTTGTTGGCTAAAATGCTCAAGCTTTTAAGTTGGCTAACAGTTTCTTGTAGGTCTTGCCACAGGTTATCTTGCCACCGCGGCAGTACATTTTGATCTGGGTTGTTGTTGGCATTCAGTTCACATACATTTAGGGTTGTGACTTGATTTGATTTACGGTAGTCACAGGTCACCCTGCCCTCCTACTAGAGCAGTAAGTGCTAGCTACTCCTACGGAAAAACAACAGTCATGTGGTACCACATTATTACTAGAATTTCATGCATTATTTAGAAACATTACTCTGGATCCTAACTTGTTGTTTATGCATATTTGGGGCAAAAAACATTTTGGCTGATATATTCAAATTCAAACAATGTTTCTTTTTCATGTACCTCCCATTTTGGGCTTTAGGTGGATACTATTTTTATGCAGTTTGTGCATAACAGAATTAGAATCACTCTCCTACCTCAGCATGAAATGCTAGGTTTGTAAGTGATTGGTATTAATGACATGGGACACATTGACCATACATGACAGCACTATTTTTACCTGGACAAAAATCCTGAAATGCATCTGTAAGTCTTCAGTGTTTATTCATTAAGTAGAAAAAAATGATATGCAGTACCAGTCAAAAGTTTGCCCACACCTATACATTCAGTTGTATTTCTTAATTTTTTTGAGCAGTGTAATGAAACTAAAGGGAACCCCTAAAACACACATCGGGTCTCGATGAAGGAAATATATTAATGAGCAAAATCTTTACTGTACATTGTGTAATTTTTTGAGAACAAAATTATGTCCCAACCGACTGAAAGCTGGATTCAAACTCACACCGAAAACCAAAGTAAACAGTTAAAATCACAGGCTGTTCCAACTCATAATGTGACTCAGTAGTGTGTATGGCCCCCACATGCCTGTATGCACTCCTGACAACATCTGGGCATGCTCCTGATGAGGCGACGGATGGTGTCCTGGGGGATCTCCTCCCAGACCTGGATCAGGACATCAGTGAGCTCCTGGACAGTCTGTGGCACTACTTGGTGGCATCTGATGCACCAATACATAATGTCCCAGAGGATCTCAATTGAATTCAGGTCTGGGGAACATGAGGGCAAGTCAATGGCATCAATGCCTTCGTCATCCAGGAACTGCCTACACACTGTGGCCACATGAGGCATTGTCCTGCACCAGGAGGAACCCAGGGCCCACTGCACCAGCGTAAGGTCTGACGATGGTCTGAGGATTTCATCCCGGTACCTAACAGCAGTCAGGGTACCATTGGCTAGCACTTGAAGGTCTGTGTGACCCTCCAAGGATATGCCTCCCCAGACCATTACTGACCCACCGCCAAACCGCTCATGCTGGATGATTGCAGGTAGCATAACGTTCACCACAGCGTCTCCAGACTTTTTCACGTCTGTCACGTGGTCAAGTGTGAAGCTGCTCTCATCTGTGAAGAGAACGGGGCGCCAATGGCTGACCTGCCAATTCTGGTGTTCTCTGGCAAATGCCAGTCGAGCTGCACAGTGCTGGGCTGTGAGCACAGGTCCCATTAGAGGACGCTGGGCCCTCATGCCACCCTCAAGGAGTCTGTTTCTGAAGGTTTGGTCAGAAACAGGCACACCAGTAGCCTGCTGGAGGTCATTTTGTAGGGCTCAGGCAGTGCTCCTCCTGTTCCTCCTCGCACAAAGGGGCAGATACCAGTGCTGCTGCTGGGTTGATGCCCTTCTACGGCCCTGTCCAGCTCTGCTCTTGTAACCGCTCGTTTCCTGGTATCTCCTCCATGCTCTTGAGACTGTACTGGGAGACAGCAAACCTTCTTGAGACGGCACATATGGATGTACCATCCTGGAGGAGCTGGACCGTCTGTGCAACCTGAATGGGCTGCAGGTACCGCCTCATGCTACCAGTAGTGACAAGGACACTAGCAAAACTAGAGAAGAATCAGTCAGGAAGGATAAGGAGAGAGCAATTGTCTGTGGCCACCACCGTGCTGTTGCCTCTCCTGTGCTCCTGTTGTCACTTACACTTACTTGCACAAAAACAGGTGACATTGGTTCACAATCGCTTATGCTTCCTAACTGGACAGGTTGATGTCCCTGAAGCTCAATTGACTTGGTATTATACTGCGATGATTATGTATTCCCTTAATTTTTTTGAGCAGTAATTTCCACATTGTAAAATAATTGTGAAGACATAAAAATTATGAAACAACCCATATGGAATCATGTAACAGTCAAAAAGGGTTCAACAGATCAAAAGGGTTCAACATAGTGATGGCTATTCGAGGCTTCATTACCGTTCTTCTAGCAGCAGGATAATATGCTAGCAGTGCTAACTCAGATTTTCTTTTTCAAAATAAAAGCCATCATTGAAACATATACGGTAATATAGTTAACAATCTAGTCTGTACATTTTTTGTTTAATGTCCGTTCCAATGTTATTCTTGTCTGTTCTTTTTCACAGACTAGATTAACTATATTGCCTTATACATTTCAATGATGGTTTTCATTGTGATAAAGAAAATCTGTGTGCTGCCAGCATAATATCCTGCTGCTAAAATAATGCTAATGAAGCCTCGAATGGCCATCAGATTCAACAGATCAAAATACAGTTCATTTTGTCAACTCTTCAAAGTAGCCACACTTTGCCATGACTTTGCACACTCTGTGCATTCTCTCAACCGGTTTTATGAGGTAGTCACTTGGAATACATTTCAGTTGACAGGTGTGCCTTGTTAAACATTCATTTGAGTGATTTCTTTCCTTAATGTGATTGAGCCAATCAGTTGTGTTGTGATAATGTAGGGTTGGAATTAGGGATGTCACGAGAACCGATACTTCGGTACCAAGTTGATACCAAAATTCTGAAAACATGACGGTACACGTTTTTGTACAGTACCGCAGGTACCGGGGATCCAAAATGTGACAGATGGCAGCAAGTGCAGCTGCAGCTCTGCCTCGTCTCGACGAAAAGAAAAACAGTAAGAGTCGTGAACTTTGCGTTCAAGGCGGATGATCAGGGAGTAACAAATTTGCAAAAAACACTTTGCAAACGGTGCCTTCAAACTTTCAAGACTAAAGGAGGAAACACTTCCAACTTAGCAAAGCACCTCAAAAAGACAGATATGCAGATTTATTTAAAGAATTAAAGGTGAGTGAGTTTCAATTCACGTTACATTAAGAACGTATCCAAAGTATTATCCTTATCCTGAAATACACGGTACCATTATTTTTGTTTGAGACAGCTGGTATTGCTGTGTAGCCTAGCCAACTATGTTTTGTACGACGTTTGCAATGGCTTTGACCTCTTAAACCAGGCCTAGAATGTCGCTAAAGGAGGCCAGACGAGATTGGAGGTGTGGCCTCGGGAAACTAGCAATGGCTAAAGGCTACGGTAATGTAACCACAGTTCGTA
>JACXGI010004069.1:16513-56892 GCA_016801175.1 Esox masquinongy
CACACACACACACACACACACACACACACACACACACACACACACACACACACACACACACACACACACAGAGTTCCCTTGAGTTCACTGCAAATACACACAGACACTCTCCTCCCTAAAGTTCTCTCTCCCAGTCTCATTGGAATGTTGGGCCAGTGTTTGAGCTCCTTCCTGAGCCGCAGTCCTCACTCTCTGCAGCAAAACTCTCACATCAGGAAAAGCAGCAGATGTTGCGCGGGACAAAGTTTGTTCACAATGGAGCGTCAACAGATGTCCTCAGTTCACCTCGGGGCAAACGCTGCTCGGCAGTCTGAGTTTAGTCAAACACAAGCTGTTGTCATTAATACTGCGAATAAGTGTCTCCCTGTTTCACCTGTCTTTTACCTATGTTTTAATCTGCTGCCCTGATGTCCTTCTGCGGGTCTTTAGACTCTTTCAGACCCCCGTCTGTGGGTTTTTAGACACGCTGCTGCTTTGAGTCCTTTTTCTCCTGCCTCATTCCTGAGCGTGCTCAGCCAGTGTCTCACCGCTACCTGAAGGAATCTGGGTCAGACGCTGTGTGAAGTCAGATTGACCCTCCTACGCAGAGGCATTGTTTGTTTGTGCATGCGCTTCTGCGTTTGTGTCAATGTGTTTGAACCAGGTGTGTGTACGTTCATTTCTTTGTGGGTTGACATTACTACACAGAGCCCGGGTGACCGCAATGCTTTTGATCCTGTTCTAGCCTGGTTAATCTCGGAATGATGGCTCCGTGATTGATTGCTCCCGTCTGAATCCGTCTTTCAGATGTCACTCTCCCCCGGCTCAAGGCCTTCATTCCTCAACTGTTGTCACGGTTACACATCGAGACCCTTCTCCATGGCAACATCACCAAGGAGGTTCGTTAGATGTTGCTGTCGTCGTGCGGAAACACACACACACACACACACAGATTGTATAGAATGTGATGTGTGTCACATTCTAACTGCTTATGTCAGCTTTTTTCTGTCCTCTATAGGCTTAAAGCAGAATCCTTTAATGGGGCTTTTAGCAGTGTACCAGAATCTGAACCCCTCGCAAACCCTGATAAGATCCTCTGATCAAATCACACACTCCATATAAGATCCCAGCTGTCGACACTCTTGCTTATCCCTTGTAATGCCTTATTGGAGAGTGGGCACACCACAAAGACACATGTACTACAGGGCTTCTGTTAGTTTAGTTGGAGCTTGCCGCAAGTGGACAGACCATTGTAACAGTGTTGTTCCCATTCACAGGAAGGCCCTATAGAAACGACAGGTACTAGATACCTCTGGAAGATTAGCGATGCAAAATGTTTAAAAAGAAACTAACAGAATCTTGCTATTTTAACAGATAATACACCATTACAATTTATATACTTTGCACATCTCATTTTTCTTGATCTGTTTTTCTTTTATTTTTTTTCTGTTGTTCTCCAGTCTGCTCTAGGGATGATGCAGATGGTTGAGGACACGCTCATGAATCAAGCCCAAACCAAGCCCCTCCTGCCGAGCCAGTTGATTCGCTACAGGGAGGTGCAGGTGCCAGATGGTATGTCAAGTGTCTTGTCTGTCAATCCCTTACCCCTCCAGTACCTGCCAGTCACGCCCCGTCCCCACGTTGACCCCGCTGACGGCTCCACAGCCCACTGTCAAAACCCATGCTTGTGGAAACACCTCAGTGTCATTGTCGTGCCAAGGGGAGAGAGGCTCACTCACCAGGGAAGGATATACTTCACTGGGCAATACGATACACACTTATCCTCTTAGACGCACACACACACACACACACACACACACACACACACACACAGCGCCTAGTCTATACCTTTGCTGATTACATGAGGTTAAAAAAGCACAAAAGCTGCTCTGGATAAGATCTACTAAATGACTCAAATGTAAATATAACTTGAGCGTAGGAGAGAGGAAAGCAGGGCTGCCTGAGCCACCTGGAAACATCCCGTGTCCCGTTGAAGGATTTTCCGGGCCTTCTTCCAGTCTGCCAGTCGGGTAACAGAAGCGGGAGTGAGACCAATGAAACTAACCTTGGCCACAGCACAACTGCTAGCTTCCCCCACAGAAAAGTTTCAAAAACAAGATTTCACAGACTCATCTTTCCGCTTGCTTTTACTCGCCGTCTTCTGAACTATAACTTTTTGCCTTCTCAGGAGAAATGTTGCTGCCTCGTTCTCAATTTAAAAAGTATAAGCATAAGCAACCTGTTACATTTCCCCCTCCACATTCAAAGTCTGCTTGATCATTTAGGGGTGAAGTCAGCATCTGCATACAAATGAAACCTACACTGCCCTCGGGTTACCATTTGTACTTAATAAAAATAAATATACACTAGGGGCCAAAAGTTTGGGATAATGTACAGATTTTGCTGTTTCTGTATGGAAGGGAATTGTTACTTTTATTCACCAGTGGCATTCAGCTGATCACAAAGTATAGCCAGGACATTTCTGATGTAAAAAACAGCACCATCACTATTTGAAAAGTCATTTTTTATCAAATCTAGGCAGGCCCAATTTCCAGCAACCATCACTCCAATAACTAATCCTTGAGTAATCATGCTAAATTGCTAATTTGGTACTAGAACATCACTTCCTATTATATCAATCACAGCTAAAAGCTATTTGGTTTGTCCAATGAAGCTGAACATTGTCTCTGTTTTTGAGTTGCCAGTCTATTGCATACTGTGGCATGTCTTAAGGGCAATATTAGGCAAAAAAACAGCTTTCTCCAGAAACTAGTCAGTCAATCATTGTTTTAACGAATGAAGGCAATACAATGCATAAAATTGCCAAAAAACTGAAGATTTAATATAAAATTGTACACTATACAGTCTTCAAAGACAAAGGACTATTCACTCTAACAAGGGCAGAAAGAGATGTGGAAGGCCCAGATGTACAGCTAAATAAGAGGATAACTACATCAGAGTCTCTAGTTTGAGAAATAGATGCGTCACATGTCCTCAGCTGACAGCTTCAATGAATTCTACCCGCTCAACACCAGTTTCATATACAACAGTAAAGAGAAGACTCAGGGGTGCAGGCCATATGGGAAGAATTGCAAAGAAAAAGACACTTTTGAAATAGAAAAACAAAAAGAAAAGGTTAGTGGGCAAAGAAACACAGACATTGGACAAACCGATACAACCCTGTTTTCAAAAAAGTTGGGAAGCTGCGTAAAATGCAAATAAAAACACTGCAATGATGTGCACATCATTTATCCCTATATTTAATTGAAAATAGTACAAAGACAACATATCAAATGTTGCTTGATATAGGATTGCAGCAGCTCAACAGTTTGGGGTCTCATTTGGTGTATTTGTCATTTCATAATGCACCAAATGTTTTCGATAGGGAACAGGTCTAGACTGCAGGCAGGCCAGTTTATTGACCTGCTGAAATAAGCAAGGCCTTCCCTGAAAAAGACATTGTCTGGGTGGCAGAATATGTTGCTCTGAAACCTGTATATTCTTCAGCATTTATGATGCCTTCACAGGTGTGCAAGTCACCCATGCCATGTACACTAATGCACCCCCATACTGTCACAGATGCTGGCTTTTCCACTGTGCGCTGATGACAAGCCGGATGGTCCCTCTTTAGCCTGGAGAGCGTGGCTTCCATGATTCCCAAAAATAATCTAAAATTTGGATTTGTCAGACCACAGGACAGTTTTCCACTTCGCCTTAGTCCATCTAAAATGAGCTTGGGCCCAGAGAAGGCAGCGGCGCTACTGGATGTTGTTTATGTATGGTTTCTTCTTTGCATGGTAGAGTTTTAATTTGCATTTGTGGATGCAGCGACGTACTGTGTTCACAGACAATCGTTTTTGTAAGAGTTCCTGAGCCCATGCAGTGATGTCCACTACAGAATCTTGTCTGTTTTTAATTTATTGCTGCCTGAGGATCACGGCCATCCAATATTGGTTTTTGCCCTTGTCCCTTGCATACAGAGATTACTCCAGATTCTCTGAATCTTTTAATGGTATTGTGTATCGTAGATGATGAGATCCCAAACTCTTGGCAGTTATACGTTGTGATATGTTATTCTTGAATTGTGGCACTATTTGCCTGCGCAGTCTTTCACAGAGTGGTGAACCCCTCCCCATCCTCACTTCTGACAGGCCCATCCTCTCTGAAATTATCTTTTAATACCCAATCATGTTACTAACCTGTTGCTAATTCATCTAATTAGTTGTGTGATATTCCACCAGGTTTAATTTTTTAGCATTACACAATGTTTTGTCTTATGCCTTTGTCCCAGCTTTTTTGAAATGGGTTGCTGGCATCAAATTCAAAGTGAGCATGTATTTCCAAGAAACAAAAGCATTTCAACATTTGATATATTGTCTTGGCAGTATTTTCTATTGAATACATTATTTGCACATCATTGCATTCTGTTTTTCTTTACATTTTACACAGGGTCCTAACTTTTTTGGAAGCGGGGTTGTAATAGGAAAAGAGTTTTATGGACCGATAAATCAAAGTTTGACATTTTTGGCTCAAACAGGACAATGGATGTGAGAGGGCTGAACGAAAAGATATTGGGGGAATGCTCAGTCAAGCATGGTGGAGGAAATGTAATGGTATGGAGGTGCTTTGGTGCTGGAAAAGTTGGAGATTTATACCGAGTGCAAGGAACCCTAAACCAGGAAAAATATCATTCCATTCTCCAATGCCATGCCGTCCCTTGTGGTCAGAAATGAATAGGGGCCAAGTTCTTAATGCAGCAGGATAAAGATCCTAAGCATACTTCTAAGTTAGGCAAAAACTATTTGGGGAAAAAGCAGTCCTCAGGAATACTGACTGTGATGGACTGGCCGGCACAGTCATCTGATCTAAACCCCATTAAGCTTTTCTGGAATCAGCTAGACTGTAAGGTGTGTGAGAAGTGCCCGACAAGCCAGCCACATCTATAGCAAGTGCTAAAGGAAGTGTGTGGTGAAATGTCACCTGAGTATTTGGACCAACTGGCAGCTAGAATGCCAAGGATCTGCAAAGCTGTGATTGCTGCATGTGGTGGATTTTTCTGATGGGAGCTCTTTTGAAGTGGTTTAAGAAGTTCTAAACATTTTGTTTCAAATTGTCATAGTACGTTTTTCACATTATTAATGCCCTGACTATACATTGGGATCAGCTGAATACCACTTTGGTGAAAAACTACCAATTTCTTTCCATATGAACAAAATCTTTGCATTATTCCATACTTTTGGCTCCCAGTGTATATTTATTTTGAAGTGCAAGTTTCAAAGATTTTTCAACATGTCTATTCACAGCCGCTCACAAGTGGAATGCTGGCTTAACCTCCCGTCAGGAGCCATGGAGAGTGTCGCCTGTCCTTTGGCTGAACTCTTTATACACTGCTAAAAAAAAAAATTTAAGGGAGCTCTTAATCATCACAGTATAATACCAAGTCACTTAAACTTCAGGAATATCAATCTTGACAGTTAGGAAACATAAGCGATTGTGAATCAATGTCAGCTGTTTTGGTGCAAATGAAAGTGACAACAGGTGCACTGGAGAGGCAACGGCAAGACAACCTCCAAAAAGGGAATGGTTTTGCAGGTTGTGGCCACAGACAATTGCTCTCCTTATCCTTCCTGACTGATTCTTCTCTAGTTTTGCGTTTTGCTAATGTCATTGTCACTACTGGTAGCAGGAGGCAGTACCTGCAGCCCATTCAGTTTGCACAGGTAGTCCAGCTTCTCCAGGATGGCACATCCATACGTGCCGTCGCAAGAAGGTTTGCTGTGTCTCCCAGTACAGTCTCAAGAGCATGGAGGAGATACCAGGAGATGGGTTATTACACAAGGAGAGCTGGACAGGGCCGTAGAAGGGCATCAACCCAACAGCAGGACCGGTATCTACTCTTTTGTGCAAGAGGGAACAGGAGGGGCACTTCCAGAGCCCTACAAAATGATCTCCAGCGGGCTACTGGTGTGCATGTTTCTGACCAAACTGTGGAATGATGCATTTTTAATTTCTTGGAAATGCTTTGTAACCCTTCCCAAATTCATGAGCATCAATGATTTTTCTTCTGAAGGCCTCAGATAAGTCTTTTTTGAACTTTGCATTATATGTTACCACACACCAATAAGACCAAAGCAGGCCATGTGTCTAATCTTCATGGAAGGCTGGACACTCCCAAGTTACTCCAATGATTATTTACCTGATTCTAATTTATTTTGTGTGATAGTTATGGTAGGGATGTGCTAACTTTCCACGTAAGGAAAATGAGTTTAATTGCATAAAGTAAATTGTCTTACTTGAATGTGGTTCGAATATTTTCTCTAATATCCATGTGTCTCAATATGTACAAAAAAAGACTCCAGGGGATGTATTTCACATGACTGTATAATATTGGGAAAATGTTGACAAGGTCACCTTCCTCTGAGCTGAACATGATGTATCATCTAAATAGAAGATAAGATGTGTAATTATTTGTGCATGATGAAATTAGTGTGTTACATTTCTTTTTATCTTACGCTATCCGCTCTTAGTCAGTCCCACTAACAACTTTTTGTGTCTGTCAGTTCCTACCTTTTACTTTAATTATTATTGCCAATGGCCAGTGGCGTAAGTCATACAGTTCATGGATGATATTTGTAGTGGAGGTAAACTTAATAAGAAACGTTACTCAGTTTAACACAATGCTTAATGGTGTCTAGCAAAATATTCAAACTGCATGATGTTACTGTGTGACATAATTATATAATGTCAAGAGGCTATACCAACACCCAGCAAATGTATTGCTCTGTGGTGTAGTGGTTAAAGACAGCCTCTCACGTGGGAGACCCGGGTTTGAATCCCAGGAGGGTAACAACGATTGTAACTTTTTATTGCGGGCCGGCTGAACTAGGCTTGCCTGGTTTCTTGTTATTAGGTAATTAAAGAATACATATTATAAAGTTATGCACGCCCCAGTTGCAACACATTGTGACCTAATGAATCTGGGACTGCTGTCTTTGTCTTCCAGGGGGCTGGTACGTCTACCAACAGAGGAATGAGGTGCACAACAACTGTGGAATCGAGATCTACTACCAAACTGACATGCAGACCACCCATGACAACATGCTGTTGGAGCTCTTCTGCCAGATCATCTCTGAGCCCTGCTTCAACACGCTCCGCACCAAGGAACAGCTGGGTAAGGCCACTCACGCGCAGACAGACCTGCCCACGTTCCCCCGATTGGTTGGGGATAAAACATACCATCCGTGGCTTATTGGCAAAGTCCTCAAACTCACTTGAACGCCAATGCTGCAGTGGAAAGCTAGCAATTGCATTTGGTTACATGGGTTCCAGAATGTTCCGGAACCGATTTTCACTCTTCACGCTCCTCAGGGTACATTGTGTTCAGTGGGCCACGCCGTGCTAATGGGGTCCAGGGTCTGCGCTTCATCATCCAGTCAGAGAAGGCCCCACATTACCTGGAGAGCCGTGTGGAGGCCTTCCTGAAGGCCATGGAGAAGTCTGTGGAGGAGATGAGCGATGAGGCCTTCCAGAAACACATTCAGGCTTTGGCTATCCGCCGCCTGGACAAGCCCAAGAAGCTGGCGGCCGAGTGCGCCAAGTACTGGGGCGAGATCATCTCCCAGCAGTACAACTTTGACAGAGGTGAGCGGGAACAGATAGGCAGCCATGATACCTGCGTCCCTGTATGTTACGTCAGAACTGAAAACCGGAATGACATAAAATGTGTTAGTTCTTTCAAAAAGCAGCTGTATATAAACCATTGCTTTGTCTAGCTTGGATAATAAACAGTTTGAGTCTGGAGAAACAAAATAATTGATGTTTGTTTTCCAGCAGTAGGTCTGTGTTCCCCAAAACGTTTAATTTGCCTCATGTTTTATTCACTTGACACAAACAGTTATGCTAATGAGTGTAGCGAAATCGATGTAGCCCAGACACACACCTCTCTTCTTTTATCTGAGCTGGTGGCCTAATAGTTTTTCCAACGTTAAGGCAGTTTCTCACTTTGGCTAAGGTCTGCTGCAGATGCGGACATGGTCCGCTGATATGCCAAAGAAGTTTGCACTGTGAAAACGAAGCACATGTTTCCTTTTGCGTGCATTTCATAACACCAGCTGCACTAATATTCAGCTTGCAAAAAACACAGGGCTAACCAAAAACACATCCTGATACCCAAAGCTGGGTCTGGTGCCGGTCTAGGTTGATTTTCAACCGGTCAAAATGACTGCCTCTGTAGTTCTTGTCAAAAGGAAATACATTGGCCTACACAATTTGCTGTGTTTTGTTATTAGGCTGATTTAAATTAATTCTTTTCAAACATTATTTAGCAGTGAAAATGCAATAGGAAATGTTTTGCTCTCCATTAAAACCTGTTATAAATTTTTGACTTTATTTTATTGGATGAACGTCTTGGGCTAACATTTTAAAACTATGACATGGAACTAATAGCATTTTAATTAGTTCATGGTCATATTTAGCCTACAAGACTATTACATTTCTGAAATCTCCGGGAAAATGGAATGCTGCTGGTCACATAGTCGGCGACCAATTTTCCTAACCTAATGGATGCCCTGACACACACAGACACACCCTGATCTTTTACCTGGGCTGGGGGCACAAGCTTTTTAAAATTGAAACTTCTGTGTGGTTGATTAAGTTAATGTCGACTAATTGGATATATTACCGATTCTCGTTATGAATACATTTATATCAACTGCTGGAAGGTCTTGTTATATGAATAGGGATTTTGGGCGAGCTATGAAATGAAGACTTTTTTGCTGGGTCTGATTTGCCCGCCGCACAAATTAGCATTGATTTGGACCTTGGAATAATATGCATCCGGAGTGCACCAGCAAAAAGCAATCTCCTGAGTGCTATTATGGATTGCGTTGGGTCTGATTTGCTGGTAATCTGCCGTAAAGCCCACTAGGATCCAGAGAGCTAGACGTGGACAGCTGATTGGGCTAATGTTGTCACTGTTAGAAGGCAGAAGGACACAAGGGGACTGAGGGTTAGCAACAAAACCAATGTTGCGATAGGAAATGGGACGGCTGTTCAGGTCGGTCAGTGTGGTTGGCAACGCCACAGGTCTGTCCTGTAGTTCTTACAGGAACTTTGTTCATAAAAAGACGATGAGGAATTCTTTTATTTATTTGCTGCCGTGTTTATGTAGCGGTATAACATGCGAACGTTACGCACTGACTTATTTTTTTCTTTCCACCGGCCATGACCTGGATTTATCTATACATTTCCCTCTTGTATTTGGTCAAAGCCAAGGTGGTATATCAAATCAGCCACTATTAGTGCTAAGTGTTTCCTGTTGTTTTCCAGATAACATTGAAGTGGCCTACCTGAAGACAATGACTAAAGATAGCATCATGCAGTTCTACCTGGTGAGGAGTTATTCATTTTCCATCTTTTCCCTCTGGAGTTCAACACCACACACACACACACACACACACACACACACACACACAACCTGTTTTAGTTCTATTCTGCTATCTACCACCACTCCTGTTTCGTCACTCATGCCTTGTTAGCGTCATTCCGAGTCTTTACCATAAGTGTGTTGCCCTGCCAAGTAAAAAGGCAACATCTGCTCATAGCTGTACAGAGAAAAATGCATTCAAACTTGACTTTTTTCCAGACAAATACATTTTAGGCAGATTATTGGTGATGGGTGGGTATATACAATATCAAGAATTTTATTTTTAATATTGACCCTGACCTCTGTTATGAACTTTGACACCTAAATAACAGGTACTGACTTATTCCTTGGCACGATATGTAACAAATGATGAGGCAAAACCAAAGCAAATAACTGGATTTGCCGTTTACCTTTGTAAATTGAGTATACTTTGAATTAATTCTATTGAGAAAGGAGCAGTGCTTTTACTAGCATTGTAACTGAGTTGAAACTACATCCCTTCTGTGTTTTCCACAAACAATCAAGTTGAAGTAATATAGAGATGTAAGTTAATTGGGTCGGTGGAGTGATATGGTCCCAAGGTAAAAGGCAGTAACTGCAGAAAAGGTAGGAAGGAATCAAGCTAAAAGGAAGTTCAACAATTTTCTTGGTTCACTGTAACCTTTTGCAATTACTGCTAGTGGTCTCCCCCCAAAAAACAATACAAGATGCAAGAAAACGTGATGCAGGAAACGTGTCCACATTAATGAAGCATGTATTTGTATTTAATATAATGTCTAATATACTATCACATTTCTGACCAAATTAGCAGTTCTTCTCTTTTCACTTGGCCGTGCAACGTGGATGCAGGTGGGGTTTTTTTTCCCCCTTCCCTTTACAAATGAAAGGCGGACCGTTTTATTTATCCGTGCCACCAGCATTCTGGGCCTATTCATAGCTACGGAGGTGACACTAACACGGTGCACTGACAGAATATCAACAACCTCAGTGAGGCTGTAGCGTCATCACCAGGCCTGTTTCAAGAGGATAAGGTGGCCAAGGATACAGAGGCAATGAAAAGGCTTGCCTTATCTCTGTCTGAGCAGAGGAAACAGGGCCCCCATGCAGAATAGTTCATTGAGTAATATATTTCTAATGCTGTGTCGTTAGTAAGGCTGTGTGGTAAAAAAGAAAACGTGCAATATTCTATAATTTGATTTCAATAAATATGTTATTCACCTGGATTGAGAATATCCAGTAAGTCAGTAACACTCAGATATGTTGTGAATGCAGTTGGATAATGCACTGCATTGCTTTCAGGTAGTGTTTTATTGAATTGCAAACAAATAAGAAACCGAGTAGGAGAGCATTTCCACAAACTAATCCAGCATCTTCACACATTAGCAGAAAACTGAGCTAGTTTATATATGATTAATAAGATTTGCAATTTTTTAGAGAAGTAACAAATTACTAACCAAATAATTATAGTTATTTTGTGTATTCAAACTCATTCCTAAATGATACATACAGTGGATATGAAAAGTCTACACACCCCTGTAAAAATGCCAGGTTTATGTTATGTAAAAGAATGAGACAAAGATAAATCATGTCAGAACTTTTTCCACTTTTAATGTGACCTATAATTTCAACAATTCAATTGAAAAACGAAAAATAAAAACCTTACAATAACCTGGTTGCATAAGTGTGCACACCCTTTTATAACTGGGGATGTGGCTGTGTTCAAAATTAACCAATCACATTCAAACTCATGTTAAATAGAAGTCATTGTACACCTGCCATCATTTAAAGTGACTCTGATTAATCACAAATAAAGTTCAGCTGTTCTAGGAGAATTTTCCTAACATTTTCTTAGTTGCATCTCAGAGAAAAAGCCATGGTCCTCAGAGAGCTTCCAAAGCATCAGAGGGATCTCATTGTTGAAAGATATCAGTCAGGAGAAGGGTACAAAAGAATCCCTTTTGTCCCTCCAAAATTGATGAAAAGACCAGAAAACTGGTCAGGGGGGCTTCCAAGAGGCCTACAACAACATTAAAGGAACTGCAGGAATTTCTAGCAAGTACTGGCTGTGTGCTACATATGACAACAATCTCCCGTATTCTTCATATGAATGGGCTATGGGGTAGGGTGGCAAGACGGAAGCCTTTTCTTACAAAGAAAACACCCAAGCCCGGCTGAAGTTTGCAAAAATAAACATCAAGTCCCCCAAAAGCATGTGGGAAAATGTGTTATGGTCTGATGAAACCAAGGTTGAACTTTTTGGCCATAATTCCAAAAGGTATGTTTGGCGCAAAAACAACACTGCTCATCACCCAAAGAACACCATACCCACAGTCAAGCATGGTGGTGGCAGCATCATGCTTTGGGGCTGTTTTTCTTCAGCTGGAACCGGGGCCTTAGTCAGAGTGGAGGGAATTATGAACAGTTCCAAATACCAGGCAATTTTGGCACAAAACCTTCAGGTGTCCGTTAGAAAGCTGAAGATGAAGTTCACCTTTCAGCACGACAACGACCCAAAGCACAAACCCAACCCTAACCCTAACCCAAATCCACAAAAGCATGGCTTCACCAGAAGAATATTAACGTTTTGGAATGGCCCAGCCAGAGCCCAGACCTGAATCCAATTGAACATCTGTGGGGTGATCTGAAGAGGGCTGTGCACTGGAGATGTCCTCGCAATCTGACAGATTTGGAGCGCTTTTGCAAAGAAGAGTGGGCAAATATTGCCACGTCAAGATGTGCCATGCTAATAGACTCCTACCCGAAAAGTGCTGTAATAAAATCAAAAGGTGCTTCAACAAAGTATTAGTTTAAGGGTGTGCACACTTATGCAACTAGGTTATTGTGAGTTTTTTATTTTTCCCCCTCAAAGATTTCAGTTTGTTTTTCAATTGAGTTGTTCACATTATAGGTCACATTAAAGGTGGAAAAAGTTCTGACATGATTTAACTTTGTCTCATTCTTTTGCATCACAAGAACCTGGCATTTTAACAGGGGTGTGTAGACTTTTTATATCCACTGTAGCAAAGCTCTTTTTTTCTGCAAAGGACGTAAGCCCTAAACAAACCAAATTGTTAATTGTAATTTTTTTTAATTTACGTCATGAACAGAACCAAAACCTAAGCATATGCATTAAAAAAACAAGAAAACCCAGTTGAAATGATGCTATTGTAGATGGTTTACAGATAATAATGTATGCTCGAACACAGCTGAACTACTCTGACCCCCCCCCCCCCACCACCAAAAAAAACCCCATCAAGGCAGAACTGAACCCAAAATAAACTGCTGCCAGGTCTTTTCATTTTCCAGGACAAAGCGCTAGCCCCTCATTTGCACACGCCAACTGCTATGTTCTACCCAATTCTCTCTCAAGGAAAACATGCAGGAAAATAATAATTGTTAAACATTTAAGAATGCTGACCAAATAGTACAAAACAGTTTATTAAACAAATACGATAATATCCTCCATCCTCAATCCACATTTCCATGCTTCCGTGTGCATTTATTTTCATTGAAACATCATTGAAGATTAATTTAGATTTTCAACAACACGTGCTGGTCAGTGTTTAATTTATTGTTGTGTCCTTTAAAGCTTTAGGTCACTTCACACATTTTGTGCTTAGCCTATTAAAAGCAATTTATTCTGGGGAGAAGGACCGCAAGTAGTAATTAAAGCTTCATGCATTGTATTGTGAATGTACCTCTTAAATCTTACTTGTTGACAACCCTTCCCCCTTTAAAAGTATTACCTCCCAATTACTAAACACAGCCGGTGCCTGAAACACTGCCACCTCATCCACTTTTTACGAACATATGTTATGCACGGCAATAAGTAAATTCATTTGCAAAGATATGGTTGCTCTTTTACACAATTTCTTTTTCTATTTCTCCAAAATGGCTGTCACTGTCAAGTTGCTGGCATTGTAACTGGAAATGGCTGATTTTCAATGGAATGCCTACATAGGCGTACAGAGGCCCATTATCAGCAACCATCAGTCCTGTGTTCCAATGGCACATTGTTTGTTAATCCATGTATATCATTTTAGAAGACTGTGATCATTAGAAAACTATTTTGCCATTGTTAGCACAGCTGAAAACTGCTGATTTAAAGAAGCAATAAAACAGGCCTTTAGACTAGTTGAGTATCTGGAGCATCAGCATTTGTGGGTTCGATTACAGGCTCAAAATGTCCAGAAACAAAGAACTTTCTTTTGAAACTTGTCAGTCTATTCTTGTTCTGAGAAATTAAGGCTATTCCATGTGAGAATTTGCCAAGAAACTGAAGATCTCATACAATGCTGTGTACTAATCCCTTCACAGAACAGCGCAAACTGGCTCTAACCAGAATAGAAAGAGGAGTGGGAGGCCCTGGTGCACAACTGAGCAAGAGGACAAATACATTAGCGTCTAGTTTAAGAAACAGACGCCTCACAGGTCCTCAACTGGCAGCTTCATTAAATAGTACCAGCAAACACCAGTCTCAATGTCAACAGTGACATTCAATCATCTTAATAGAGAAGTAATATGGTTGGACTCTTCTCTCTGCTTGTGTCTCTAGGAATTGTTGGCAGTGGAGGCACCCAAGAGGCACAAGGTGTCTGTGCATGTCCTGTCTAGGGAGATGGACTCCTGTAAGTACCATAGTAATGATGAGTTTTTGGCCTAGAGAATACATTCAGTTGGGTTTGTTTGTGTAAATGTGTTGATTGGACTGGTTTTAACATTTGGGTTGCAATGTCTCCATCCTTTGTTTTAGGCCCAGTTGTGGGAGAGTTCCCAGCCCAGAACGATGTGAACCTGGCCCCTGCCCCCTCCCTGCCACAGGTAATGCAGTCATCCTTTTAAAATTGGGTGATTTCACTGATACTGTGCCTTTTACGTTTCGACAACAAAAATATTAATTTCACCTCCTGTTAATGTCACAAAGACAACATGTTGAACGTCACAAAATATTCAATTTCATAAAAGACCAAGTAACACTGATAATTGATCATTTTCACACAAAACCTTGTGACTGTGGGAATAGAAACGTGTTCAGTGCAGCAGGAAGGGCAATTATCTGCAAGCTTCACAATTAAAAAATCACACATTCTAGCCTGTGTGCTCAGTTTTCAAACACAAAACCCCTGAAAATAGCCAAAAGATTATAACTAGCTCACTTTTACATTTTAAAAAATGTAATTGATTAGATGTTCATTGTTTAAAATGATTTTAATAAGGAATAGTTTCAGCATTTTAAAACAAAGATTCAGTGTTTTGAGTGTAGCGAAACCATGTAACCGATTTCGCTACGCTCAAACAAAGAACAGGGTTGACCTTCAAATGGAGGGAAATTAACCAAGAAATTGACAAACATTACTTATGTGGGTTACAGTCTAGTTCATGGAGCCCAAATGTTTAATGAAACAATGCTTCGAACTTCACCTTCATTAGCCTGTAACAAAGCCGTAATAAATCTCATCCTTTCTGTTTGCAGCCTACGTTGGTGCAGGATATGACAGAGTTCAAGAGGAGCCTGCCACTCTTCCCTCTGGCCAAGCCCCACATCAATTTCATGGCTGCCAAACTGTGAGAGGACCGGGGCAGCCCTGGCCTCAGAGCAGCACTGTGGGCACTGCTGGGGACCCTCCCTCCACGCTTCAGGTGAATGGAGTCAGGACACCTGTCGTCTGATTGAGCCTGCATGTTTGTTTCTGTGTGTGTCTGTGTGTTTGGTAGCCTGGAGAGGCCACTAGTGGTGCTTGGAAATGTGTGATTCACCCAACTTAGCTGTGGTTCTCATCATAGCTCGGTCTTCTAGCAGAAGTCGCACATATAAAACCTTAATTTTAGTCCGGAGAAACCCCACCGACACACATTCCCAACGTTGTGTAGAAACCGATTCTAGAGGAATAGTACTGACTCAAAGAACCACTAGGCCAGAACTCTGACACTTGATGATAAGTGTTTTTATTATTCAGCCTAGCCACAAGGACATGCTGCTGCATTGAGAAGCTGTTGGTTAGCGACGACGGTCATGTGACGCTGTTAAGGCGTAAGAGGCTAGCTCTGCAAGTGCCTCGTTTCATTTTAAACACGTTGGAGACAAACTCCACTGGGATGAGGCATCAGCACAGTGACAACTCCCTGCGTCGTAATCAAAAAGACGTGTTGAAATAATGCCTAAACACATTATTTTTGGCACAACAGAAAGGTCTAAAATAGTATTAGCCTTATGGAAATTGTTTTAATCCATTATGTACAGATTTTGAGATCTGAGGGGTTTTTTCTTTTTTATTTAAAGTAGTAAAATGTCAGGGCTCTGAGGAGCTGTTTTAAAACTATTCATTTCGTGGAGATGAGTGTTCATGAAGATTTTAAACTAGTGCTTTCTACAGGGTTGTATTATTATCCGAGCATCACTCAGGGTACCTCAATCTTTGATGTCTGATTTTTATTTGATACTGTAGAAAAATAAACTTATTTTAAATGTCATTTATGGTAATTGCTTGTTTGGAGTCATAAATAAGTCACTTTATAGGTTTCCTTGTTTTTTAACAATATTTTAATCTGAATTGATGTTAAACAAGCGATTTCTTGTTCTGGCCCTTCCCCTATCCTCCCCATTAGAGACCTAGCATGTGCCTTTAAAAGGGGGTGATAGTCGGTCAGTCTCCGGCAGTGAAGATGATTTCATGAGCTGGAGCAGTAAAGACAAAACTGTCTTCATAGCTTGAACAGTATGCTGGATACACAGCAGTCTATAGGACTTTTCTAGAATGTCTGATGGGCTAAACACATTGTCTTGTTTCTTCTCAGTATACCCTTTAAAGAAATGTGGTTTTGTCTGGTGGTTTAGAGACCTATTAAGGCTAGGTGTAGTCAGTCCTGTGTTTCTCCATATGCACTTCACACTAAGCAATAAACTCTGGAGAACCAGAACAGAGATTTTAGAACTTTTCATTTATATTCAGGGTCAGTGCTGCGTTCTCTGGTCCTTGTGCTTATCCAGCCTAAATGGACTCACTGACGCTGAGAAGTAGAACTGTCAGTTGGACCTGGATCAAACTCACATCAGCGCAATGTCGCTGTCTGCACAATGGCCTTGTGCTGTATTCAGTCCGTAATGCTGAAGTTTATCTTAAATTACATTTAAAGGAAATGAGCCCATGTTAACTGAAGCCAGATCCACGGGTAAGAAAACATTATATGGCGCAAGATCTAACATGCTGTGGCAAGTCAAACCACCACTGGAACCATCCACTTGGATAGCAAATGTCAGCTTCATCTGATCTCCCATTTGTTTTTGGGCTTTCAGATTAATGTTTTACCACCCTTTTAATAAAGCCCTTTCCACTTGCAGTTCCCTTGAATTTCACTGGTTTGGGTTCAGTGTTTAAAAGTAATTACTGCACAATGGCCATTGTTTCTTTAGTAGGATAGCATGGTCTCATGCAACCCATAGTTGTCATTGCTTGCTAATGTAATTTATTGAGGGGAATGATTTGTCTCAACAGTTGTAATGAATCAGTATAGACTCAAACATCACAAGGGCTGGATGTGAGTTTACTTGGGTTATACATGTGACAAGCTGAAGAAAATAGCTAATTTGTGATTGAGTTTTAATTAATATCACTGCAAAAAAGTGTTGGGGGTTTATTATCTGTGTTTAATAAATGATTATACTAGAACAAATAGTTGTGTATTTCTTGCAAGATAACTGTCAGCGAACACAGGATGTTTTGCAGAAATGGCTGCCTCAAAGTTAGCACACTGATACTACTGTACACAAAAATACGTAGATTGAAAGTCATCTATATTCATTCAAGCAGTTTTACAGCTAGCCCCTTGTTCATGGAATTTGGACTGGATATTCAACTCAACACTTCAACCACTTCAAAATTTGAAAAAATACATTTATTCACAATAGAACAAACTATATATATTTTGAAGTGATGTCTGTACAGTACCACTAAGATGTCACTAATTTGGCATAATGTGTTACAATTAATGTAATAGCGGCGCTGACTTATTGGAGTATATCAGTCTACTAGGCACAGCTAAGAGATATGCACAATATGTGGTTGGTGTATTGCATGCCCTTCTCACACAAGTCATGTTATACTGGTTCTATAGCCCTACATATCAGTGGCTCTCATACATAACCTCTCCTCAGGGACTCACCATTCCATCCAGTTGATTTATTTTAGAACTAGCGCACCCGATTCATCTGCTCGCATAGGTGACACCAAATGGTGAAACGCCTGGGGGTTTAAGTTTGGGAACCACTGCTATGGTTCTACCACACTGAGTTCTAGAATGAGTTAGGTAACAACCTTGAGAAATTCTATAGGAAACAGAGCAGTATTAACTAGTGATGGCCATTCAAGGCTTCATTACCGTTCTTCTAGCAGCAGGATATTATGCTAGCAGCACTAACTCAGATTTTCTTTTTCAAAATAAAACCCATCATTGAAATATATAAGGCAAAATAGTTAATCTAGTCTGGAACGGACATTAAACATAAAATGTACAATGTTATTCTTGTCTGTTAACTATATTGCCTAAATGTCAATTATGGCTTTTATTGTGATAAAGAAAATCTGAGTGCTGCCAACATAATATCCTGCTGCTGAAATAACGCTAATGAAGCCTCGAATATCCATCACTAGTGTTAACAAGGAAATCACTAGTGTTAACAACGTCCAATAAAGAATATTGGACGTGGCATAAAAGATGAGTCACAATATTCACCTGGTGGCATGGGAACCCTTTTGTGGTCATTTAAAAGGCAATGCTGTGTCAGAAGTAGATCAGCTCCACCCCTCAGGCACATGACATTCTCCCTCATCTAACTACTGTTCATCAGGGCACTGATTGTTAAAGTGTATGATTGTGAAAGTGTGATGTAGGCCTACATAAAGGTAAGGACAAAATATTAATCCTCACAATGAAACATTGCTACAAGACCCTCAGCGGATGTGTCATCTGATAATGTATTCTACAATTACTCTAAGTATGCACAGAATCATTTTATATAGTGAGGTTTGTGCTGTGCTTCTAAATGGATCAATGACAGCAAACATTATCACCGGTCACTATACTGAAGATAATGACCAATGGAGAAATTAGTAAAAGATCCTCATTAAAATTATCAACCAATTGTGATGGATTTATTCTATTCACCTCATAAAACACAAAATAGGGAAAAACATCTCATCGGCAAACACATTCAATTAAATGAAAAATCAACAATATAAAAATTTATTTTTTTTATAAAATCTTCCTGTGTAATAGTGTCCCAGGTTTGTCTTTGAACACACAAGCACTGGTTAAAAAGAAAAACCTGCAAACACAGCTGTCACAAAACAAGTCACGTTCCAGGGAAAAGTCTTGTGTGCAAAACGCATGAACACTTGTGTCCATATAAGTGTTCTTGTCTCATTTCCCTTCTAATGCTTTCAAATGAAATGGCAACACCCCTACGAAGAAGACCTCACAGAGAGCAAAAAAAGCTGAGGGGAGACCAGGCTGTTTGGAGGGGTAGAATAGGTAGGGGGCGCCATTGATCCCTGTGCCGCTCAGTCTGTCCGGCGTTCCTGTTTAGAGGTCCCATCTATTTCTCCTGTCCCCGGGTGTCCGTGTCTGTGCAGCTCCACCTCAAGCCTCTTCGACCTCAGGGAAATTGAGGATTTTACGGTGGGCTTGTCTCTGGTACTGCTGCTGTTTGAAATACACCTTGAACGCCCCTTTGACGGCCACAAACGCAATTCCGCCCTGCAGACAGAACACAGAGTAAGCGTGTAGTCGTGGAGCAGGTCAACAGCGTGGGTCACTGTTCCGTCTCGCTGCTCAACATGCTACACTATATGGTCCCTGGGGGAAATATATACTGCTAATCGCTCCCTATATCCTGCCATAGGAAAGGTCAGGTACACCTCTCCATGTCTCCTAACTGAACAACAGGTGAAGTCAGGGGTCTTTAACGGCGGCAGAACAGGTCATATGACCACTCTGATTACCTGGCTGTCAGCGCACTATTGATGCATGTGTGAGTGTCTAAAATCGTGAGTGCTATATAAAAAATAAATAAATGTAAAGGTCTTCTAGACTGAGAAATACCTACCAGCTATCATAGTTACCTTAAAATGGCCAGCAGGAGCCGGCACAACACAGCCAATACAATCCATGCTGAGATCACTTAATACCCACCAGGATGGTCCTCTGCAAGTTGGAGTTGACGCTGCTGAACATCAGTTTGCCCACGATGGTGGCGATGGTGGGGAAAACCAGGGCGCCGCACAGGATCCTGGTGGCCGACACGTGGTCCGCCAGGGGGCTGGCCTCCGCTGGAATACGAGGCACCGGGCACCCAATCCCTGAGGGAGAGGGGGCGGGGTCAGCGGGGCAGGAGGTTCATTGCAGGTGTTGATGTTTTTGCTGGCACACCTTCAGGTGTTACACAATGCACGATATATAACATGGATTCTCCGCACATCAATCGCTCTCCTTAATGACAAGCTTTTTACTTTACAGATCCATCTGCGGTCACATTTCCAATCACCCATGTTAGCAGATACATTTCACCGTTAAAAATCGCAAAGAACAGTAATTGGCATAAAAGTCCATAAGTGGGCAAAGTAACCACACCATTACAACAGCTTTTAACGTGTCAAGTATCTAACAACATCCTAATCATGCTGCAGAACAGTTTGAGGCTCCACCCTCCGTTCTTAGCTCCGTTCTGACCTGGGAAGATGCTGTTTAGGATCTGCAGCTTGTTGGAGTACTTCCTCCAGAGGCGCAGCACGTAGTCCTCCCAGCGGATCATCTTGCCCAGGATCAGCATGACTGGGATGGTGGGTAGGCCGATGAGCAGGAACAGGGGGTCTGCCCGCTCCATCACGTCCAGGCCCTCCTTATGGCCCACCACCTGGGCGGGGGGTGGGGGCACAGTGGTCAGCAGGGACGAAGAGGGGAGGGCGCGTTCCGAATTGGCACTCCCGACGGTGTCGGTTTTGGACATTTCTGACCTGGCCGTCAGCAGGATGATTGTGTGGATGAGTGTTCTCACCTGCATGACGGTGACGGCCCCGTACGTGACGGCCGTCCAGTAGATGGAGCCCACCATGATGCCGGCGGCGGCGAAGGGACAGGCCTTGGAGATGAGCCGATCGGCGAGGTCCAGCACATACACCACCGGGCCTGGAGGACACAGGCACCGTTATAAAACCTCTGAACCTCCCTCCCTCCCTCCCTCACCGTGGAAAACCTCTCAACCTCCCTCCCTCCCTCACCCTTGAAAACCTCTCAACCTCCCTCCCTCACCCTTGAAAACCTCTCAAACTCCCTCTCAACCTCTCTTCCTCACCCTGGAAAACCTCTCAACCTCTGTCGGAAAACTCTCTCACAGTCAAAAACATCCATCACACGTCTGTTGTTCAGAAACCCATGTTCCCTGTTCACTATCCCCTACACTTAATCTCAATAGCCTAACATTTATGCCTAAACTTAAACCCAGCCCTAACTCGTAAACCGTAACACAAATATTAAAGTAATCAATTTTCATACTATGCCCATTTGCAAATTTTAAACGTTTTAAAACTTGAGAAAGCATTATGTAAGGTACTTCTGGTCCCCACTCACACACACTGGTTCGTTTTCATTAGAGCATACTATAGAAAATCCTTCTGCAACACAACTCTGTTTTAGAGCTGGTTTTCAATCAAAAGCCATTTTCTGTGAACCCCCCCATCATGTATTTGAAATGCAGTGAAAAGGGTCCAAGCAGAGCCTGTCTAGAACTCTACACGAGCTAGGCTGTTGGTAGACACGGAGCAGAGCACCAGTGTAAAGCCCAGCAAGTCCCAGACAGACATTGTTTCTGCAGTTTGGAAGTGTCTCTGTCCAGCAGGGGTCATAAGATGGCTGCTCCCCTGGAGGTGGAATGTGGAGTATAGCCTCCAATGTCCACCTTACTCCACTGGACCCTGCCAGGTGTCCTCACTAATCAGTGTAGCCATGCTTAAAGTACAATGAGGAAAAGTAATGTCTTCAGCAATGGGGGATGAACACAAAATAAGCTAAATGGGGGAGAAATACACCATGCACCATACCACGCATAAACCCCACATACACACCTGTTCAAGAGGATGGTAAATTCAGCAGCATAAAATAAAAAATGTAACGCAAACACACACCCTTGTGCGACATACCTAATGTAGAATAAGGAAGATGACTTCAGCTAGGCAGAAATGCTCAAAAGAATAAGCTTCCTTTAGCATTCCCTGTACCAAAAGCATACAGTACTGCGTTTGACCGGGAGTCATTTGTGCTGGAATGTGTAGTGACAGAGAGGCTCTGGCAGAGGGGAGAGGAACAGATTTTCATCAATGTCCTAAAGGACTTAAGTTGTTTTTTGATGATTGCTAGCAACGTGACTACAGCTGTGGTCTCTTAACCATTCCAGGAATATAATCCATCTCTTTAGGTACCACACCAGACCTGAGTCAAAGACCAAGGCCAGTCACCCTGTCATATATAATACCTCCTGTCTCGTCCCCTGTTAGGAAATAGTCAAGTGATAAAATACTAATGGCATCAATTTTCCCTTTTTCTTCCTCCTTGTCCTCCTCATCTCACATTCCTGAGACCTCAGGGGAAATCATGCAATATTTACTGGAACAGTAGGCAACCTGCTTCCCCATACAATCTGGCCCATCCCGAAACTATTAATACCAGCAGCAGCAGACCAGCGGGGAACACTGAAGTGAGAGAGTCAGGTCTCTGATGTGGACTGTCCAAACCGAGTGCCAAGCTGAGCTCTCGATTTCATAAAGCCTCCCCGAGGGGTCATTCGAACGGCTTTAAAGCTGCGTCGTTAGGTGGGGTTCCTTTCCATTACAAGTTAGGACGTCAATCCAAAGTGCAGCTCTTTTTATAAATGAAACTATCAAAACAATTGTTTTTGGCTAAATTGGCCTGCCAACGCAACAGTAGTTGTTTGACGTTGAACGTGGCCTGTGCTCTTGTCAACAAGGTTGATTAAGTGGGACCTGTAGCTGCAGAACAGACCCCACCCCCTCCTGGTGGATTTAGACCACTAGTCTTATCATACACAAGAGATGCAGGCTAGCATAATGTCCTCTAATTAAAACTAACTTTTTGCCTTGTTTTTGTATTTTTGCACACTTACTGAAAACAGCAACTCATAATAATGCACTCTGAACATTTCATGCATTCGGAACCAAACACCTTTCTTGAAAATAGCAAATATATAATTTAAAATGCAAAAGCTAAGTGGAAAATATTTTCACTTTCTTGAGAAGTTTCGGTTTTGGCGATAAGAGGTTGAGTCAGAGTGTGATGCAATGTCCCGGGGCTGTTGGGTTTTGGATTTGGAAGTGCGAACAGACATTTGTCACTACCAAGGGAGTCCAGAGACCTACTAAGACAGAATTAAAGTCCGACAAGAGACAAGATAATATATCCCTTACAGTGTTGGGGAAGTAATCCGTTACATGTAACGGTAATCCATTACGTTACCAACTAAAATATTGTAATCGGATTACAGATACTTTTGAAAAAAATAAAGATTACTTTTGGATTATTTCAATTGAAAAAGAAAACATCGTTATTTGAACCAACAATTGAGCGCCTCAGTTGTGTGTGTGATCGTCATGCTCGAAATGGTGGACGCGCATAACCAGTTTAGTGACTGACGAAGCGCTTGTTTAATTAGCACAAACAGTGTATCTACGATAATATTAGCCGACCCATTTAAATGTGATTTAGTTATCTACTCGACGCATACTTTCAATTGGAGTAGGGCGATGTGCGGCAATCGAAAGTATATGAGACCTTCACTGTCACCGCGGCCCGTGTGCAGGCACCTTTATTTGTCAAATGCACCGAAAAACACAGCCAAGAGTTGCGCTGAACAACTCAGACAGGAAATGTTTTTGAAGATTAGGCAACTACTTGTTAGATAGCTGTAACATGGGGCTGCCTTCAAGATAAAACTTTATATGGAATTAATCACGATATTTGATGAGAAAATGTGTGTTGGGAAGCACTCTGCCGAAGGATGAAGATTTGCATTTGACGTAACCACCTCAACTCCGTCCATACAGGTAGGCCATGTGATTCTGCTTGCTTTGCATCTCAGAATATTGTGTTTATTTGTTATCATTGGCAGCTGATGACACTGTCTTTAAGCTAAGAGTGCAGGTGTGTGATCACTGTTTATTTTTTTCTTTCATTTGGGTTTTGAAAAACCATCGCTGGTGGCCCGAATAATCACAGGTTACTTTCGCGCGGGTAAACCGCGGATGTTCACGATTGCAAACGTGCATTCGCATGCCTGGGTTTTCTGCAACGTTTTGTCTATGTTGGTGGTTGTGGAGCAAAACATCAGACTACTGCAGATTTAGTGTACGCGCGAAAAGTTACGGGTATCTTGATTTTTATATACAACAATGTCAGTACCCTTTTTGAGAAATTGCCATTTATTTTTCAACAATGTTTTGAAGCAATTAAAAACATGAATTAAACATAAATAACAGAATAGGCTAACATCCTTAGATATTGGGGTTATGTTCAGATAAACAGCCATATTCTGGAAACTCGAGGGTTATTGGATTAATTGGAATGACTGAATACCTGACAGACCTTTAGCGTGTAATGTAGAGATGTAGCCCAATCATATTAAAGTAGAAAGCAATGGTTTAGAAACCCTTTCCAAAGGCGCTGTTCAAAACCCATAAGGTAAAATGCAAATTCCGTTTTCACCCAGCTATGTAAACTCAAAAGGTGTTCTACTAGTTATAGGCTATTACTATTTGTTTTCTAATGCCTCTTAATATGAGAGTAATCTGAAAGTAATTCAAAGTAATCAGATTACGTTACTGAATTTGAGTCATCAAAAAGTTATGTTACTGATTACAAATGAGGACAGGTAACTTGTAACTGTAACGGATTACATTTAAAAGTAACCTACCCAACCCCGATCCCTTACAAAGATACACAAGAACCAAAAAGGAGTAATGATTGTTTCAAACTCCTTTTCACTGTTTGGATACATAGGCTGACATATTTTGAGTAGGTGAGTCTTCAAATTAGATGAGATTACTGGTTTATACGTAAACACAGGACCACATGGGACAGCCAATGAAAGAGCAGCTTTTACCTGAAAATATTCTTACATCTATAGGTTATTCTGAAGTGTACACATTCATGCGCTTTGAGCTTTGCGTTTAACTATAGATCATATTATTTTGGTAGTAAAGATATTGCAACTCAAAATCTTGAGATGTAAAACCATCGCAGATATAAATCATGCAAGCATATAGCGTATAGACACAGTACAGCCCCCATACTTTATTACATATCATGTTCAATAATGTTCTTCTGTCTTATTGTATTCAATATAATGCATCTAGTCCTTATGAAAGTCACCTGATATCACCAATCTTACAATAAGACAAATCCAGGGATATGTAGCCTGACATTTCTGCCAACCATTGATGATAATCTGCAATGCATATAAACACTAGGTTACATAATTTCATCTATTAACCAATCTCCATTATTAACATTTTCAAGCAAACACTCAGACCATGTTGAAAATAAATCTGTTCTTATTCGGGCCTGATGTTTGGCTTCCCATGCCGTGTTGCAATAAAGAGCTTATTGAGCAGTGACCACAACCGGTCACATAATCAAGCCCCACACATAATCATGCCCACTGCTAAAAAGACAACAGACTTAATATTTGCACTGAATGTCTGTAATGACACTGCTATTTTGGTAGGAAGACAAAATCCGGTCTGAAATGTAAGCAGGCTGATGTTTCAGTAACAGCCCGAGATGGCTGCTTTCTCCCTCTACACTTTGTCATAGGACAGCTGTGGACCTGTCAGCTGGCTTCAGAGATCAAAAGGGAACAATTGGAAGGGTGACAGCAGCACAATGGGGAACAAACATGTTTGATTTCCTAAACTTGTCGTGAACATATTGGCCTCCTGTGTCCTCTCACCCCCTTTCCAGGGGTTATCCTTTTGTGCACCCATGTTTGCCGAGCGGATTGATCTTCTGCTGCTCAAGCACATAAATCTGTTCATAATTTGATGACAGTGTTAGAATCCCTTCCGCTTTCTCCCTGCCTAAGCATTACACTATCCCTGGCCAGAGGGAACTTGGTCACACTAAATGGCTCTTGGCAAAAGAGAAAGCGGAGCAATTTATTTCCAAGCTTGGCAAAAGATTCCATCATTAAGATGATTAAAAGAGGGAGGTGGAATAGGGAGCGAGAGCGAGCGAGGGAAACACTGCGATGGCCAACCCACTTCCTCACTAGCAGGTAGGTTGGCACATCGTTCCAACCCGCTGGTTTACCCTCCCAGAAGGACCAACAAGGACAAACATCCCCTCATACTCTACCACTGACTAAATCGGGATGAAAGGGGTGGTTCAGAATCATGTTGCCGAGGTAAAAAATGGCTAGTTAATCATATAGCTAACAACCGTCACAGAAATCCCAGAGCTTATAGCCCACAAACTAGTGGAGGAAATGCACAACAGCCAAAACTGTGAGCTACAGCGTGAATCCACCGATGTGACACGGCGCTAACCAAAGGCCAAAGCACCTGAGAGTAGGGACATGAGTAAGAACTGTCAGGATTAACAGTAACTTGGGCTCACCAGAGTGACTAAAGAAAACTAAATACTGTCGGCGTCTTGACACCAACCAATCGCCCATCTCTCCAGCTCTGCCTTTATTACACAAATTCAAAGCTGTCCTCCATGTCTTCGAGCTGTGCAAACGCCCTGTTTTCAAGGCTGATTAAAGTAGCCGAAATACCCTTAAAGCCATTGCCAAACGTTGAGAAAGTAAACAATAGTTGTTTTTTCTTTCGACAAAGTTACTTCTTAGCACCATAGTCAGATGGGTATAATATATCTAGAGACAAAGAAGCCATTTAATCTTTTCTGTAGGCTGGAAAACAAAGAACAGGATGGTTCCTTCTCTGTTCAGTAATGTAGCACTCTGCTCTCTTCAAACACTAGAATGCTTGAGTCCTTGTCTGCTCTTAATTTCTATTATATATGGAAGTCTTCGGGTCCACCTATAAAGTTACAGGCAGCCCCCATTCTAGGAACAGAAAGACAGATTTTTAAGGTCTACTCCTAAAAGGCGGTGAAGAAGCTCAGTGGTGAAACAGGATGAGCTATTCGGACCCATCTAATCAATTAAGCACCACTGGTAACCTCCAAGACCCAATTCGGGAATGCTAGCTCACCATTATCTGATGTCTTTAGAGCGTGCCTGCCTACCAGAGAATACAGTCCTCAATAACAGCTGGAGAAAATCACGTTCGGACACAGCATGACAATTAGGCAAATTGTGATCTCTTGAAGCTAACAATGTCATAATTTCGCCGCTGAAGGCTCACGATGCCGTGTCGGGGGTTAGATAAATGTCAGCGGGAGGCGTCCCTTCCGAGCGGTTTCAGTCCCAAGTGGGCACACTCCTTACCAGGTGGTAGGCTGGCAGCGTCATCCTGCCTCCGATTCACCGGTGCTGGGTTGTGTCCCAGGACTATTTTTAGGCCCTGGGTTTTTTTTTTTTACCGTGTGATTCAGCAGCAGCAGCAGGCTGCCTGTCTCCTGTCCACCACTCGGTGATGAGCAGCTCTCTTCACGCTGTGGCCTGATTTCATCTCCCTCCCTGTTCCGATCTGCACCTCCCAGTCTGTCTGTCTCCCTGCAAACAGGAAGGCAAAGGAAGCTTGGCGTTGAGTGCCCCATCAAAGTGCCTTTCCTCCGGCTTTCCCTTCTCCCCGTTTCCGCTCGTCACGCAAGCCCCACTCTTCTACGTGGTCTTTTCTCCAGACACCCAAGGGACATCTCGCCCTCTCCCCAGGTCACACCGGGGTGAAGACTGGTATGTAAAGATTGTGTAAATGGCCGCCTGTCTGTATGTGTGTGCTGTGCTCCCTGGCCTACAACAGGAGGCTATCGATGTGCACAGGTCTTCCCAGGCGTCAGCTCCCCCCGCCTCCCTGTGTCGGGAAGCAATGCAAGCCCCTCTGAACTTGTGTGCACAAGTCAGTGATGACTGATTGGAGGCTCAGGCCCACAAACTGACTCTGAGG
Organism: Esox masquinongy; assembly: GCA_016801175.1. Classification (NCBI taxonomy): domain Eukaryota; kingdom Metazoa; phylum Chordata; class Actinopteri; order Esociformes; family Esocidae; genus Esox; species Esox masquinongy. The sequence goes on from JACXGI010004069.1 coordinate 44,048, forward strand.
GACGCAGTCTTCTGACAGATTAGGGTACAAGCAGAGGGACCTGGACAAACAAACCACTGTCTGGTGATCCTTCATCCATCACTGCTGCTACGGGCCCAAACCACAGGGTATTGAAAAGACAAACACAAACTTGGAGGATGTTTTCCTGTGCAGGGGAAGTAATTCACTTGATAAACACTCAGGCCGCATTTTGTCTGTTGCTCATCTGGTGAAGATGACGGCCAAAAACAACCAACCACCAAAGTTGGAAGAGAGATTGTAAAGGGAGCGGTGAAACAAAGTAACTAGTCAGTCTTTACCAAGCGGGCGTTTTTCTCTTTTTGACCTGTTCCTGAAGGGTAACTGTATAAATGTGCAGCTGGTCCACATTGGAGTCCAAGGTGGAGAGTGACAACGGGGTGGTTTAAAACATGCTGTTTTACGGCAACTCCACAGTGTTCTTAGATTACTATAAAATATGACCTACAATTACTTACAACACAACACTCCATGGCATCTTTTAAACGGTCTGTTCGAGAAGCAAGTTTGGGGTGTTCATTGATATATTTTTAAGTGTTGTCAAAAATACAAGTACAGGATAAGTCAACAACATTATTATTCTAGGTAGGAGTTGACAGAATAGGATTTTCACTAGACAAATATTTCTAGCTCTTTTCTATTTTGCTGTGTTAATTGTACTGCTTATTTGACCAGGGCTCACTTGTAAAAGAGATGTAAATCTTAATGCGACCCCTCTGTTTAGATAAAGGACACATTTGTTTTATACTGAAGTGCCCAAAAAACAGGCAGGCAGAAGGCACGTTGGGATGGAAAACAGACTTGTCATATGGTATTTACGGAACATGAATTTACACCCAAGACACATTTACATATCGGGGAAGAGAGAGGTAGCGAGAAGAATCTCCCTGTCTGGAACAAAGAAAGAGGAAAATATTCACATTGAGATTCACTAGTCGTCTCGTCTACTCAGGGGATTATGCGGACAACGAGAATCAGAGATGACATTAAAAAAGCCTGCCGCCAAACTAAATCCCCCTATATGGATTCATGCTTTGTCAATGTTATCTGCAATACTAAACAGTAGAGAAGGTTCCATCGCTTAGACAAGATGGGGCACAGGATAATGAGGTTCTCGGTGAGCAAGGCGCTTTAATGGGGTGTATTGTTAAAGTGAACATGCAAATACAAATACCACTGACTTATATCCCAAGTTCAGAGAGCTGCTCTTGCATTTTCAGTGCCTGTTTGTCACGTGACTTTATCGAATGTCCTAGAGTGTCCATGTTGACCTGAACGCTCAAGAGACGATGCAGAACTAATTGCCCCGATTTCGTTGTTCCAGTCCTGCAGGTTTAGCCGAGCCGGCTGCATATAGAAACGCTGAGGTGACTGACAGCACAGCCAGGCCTGCATCTAAAAATACAACGTGGCACTGCTTACCAGCAGAGCCTGCCTTCCCAGTTCCTGCATACATTGTCTTACACTCCAGGCCTTACTTCTCAGGTTGCACAGTCTCAATGTGTTCCCTATTTAGAGGATGGTGGGGACGGGGCATTTAATTGTGAATGATCCACTTGTTCCTGGTGACGTCAGTGGCCCAAACTGCTGATGTACACTAATGTGATGTACGTATTCAGGGTGATTTAATCGTTTACCAGGTGACAGAAAATGCACAACGAGCGCGGTAGCCTGATGCGGGTTCCAGAGTCACGGCTTGCATTCAAATTTCCCTTCTCACGCCGACTGACTGACGTACATGACAGTTCGTCAGCTTGGAAGCAAACGTACGACGGGCTGAGATACAAAAGCTAAAAGAAAGTGACAGTTGTACAGCAACACTCTGCAGAGGGGCGGCCATGTTTACCCGATGACTAAGTACCAGCGTTAGGGAACAATCACTGCCCTCGTCACGCTGACGTGCTGGGGTTAATTACAGTGGGCGCCTCTACTCTCTACGCCGCCCCCCTCTTCAAATTGGCATTTGCCAGTGAGGGTTGAAGCTGGCCGGTAATGAGTGGGCCGCACACCTGGGTTCAAACAGCACTCGATAAGGAAACTAAATGGTTTCGCTGGGCCTGGCTGAGCTTGGCTGGCAGAAGGACACTAACTGAACAGCGGCACAGTTGAAGTGCCAGACGGGCTGGCTGTGCAAGTACACTGACATGATCCGTTTGAAACATTTCAAATACAGTTTGAACCCATGCCTTCTAATGAGCGTCTGGTGGGTGCTCCGACTGCTCCCATTTCTTGTGTACCTTCTCCCTCCAAGGGTATACTTACCAGACTCACCACACGACCTGCCCTGGCTTTGGGAGTAAATAAACAGGCAGTGAGTTGAGACAGGCTGAGTGGTTGTAAGAGCTCCCATTTCCCCCTCCTAATTCACGACACTGACTCAGACCGGGTGCTGCAACTGTTATTAAGGAGACGGCAGCAGCCGACATCAGTCCTTCGACAACAACAGTCAAGTTAATTTTAGGGACATTTTCGTGTAAAGCCACTTTGCAAATGGGTCGTCGTAACATTTTGACAGGGAAGTGAAAGAGACGTGTCGTCTGCAGATTTGGCTGCGATTCGACTGTTACTTGGTGACTTCGTGTTGACAGATGCAGCAAAGCTGTCTGTTTGGTAAGCTAACCCACAAATACAAAAACACAACAGCCTACTGACCGAAAATCAACCAGGTGACTAACTGGGGCTAACACCAGTACAGCGAATCCCATCGCTTAACACAACCACCTTCTGCTAAATGTGCCGGGAGATGTCTCATTATTTCAAACGTCTCCGTGAGAGTCCAGCTCATTTCCCCAAGCCCGGCCCCATCATACCCAGTTTGGGGAAGACAATGAGGTACTCAGCGCTGCACTGCGGACAGGCCACACGGGCCGTGCTGTTGCCCCGCTGCTTCTCGTCCACCCAGCGCTGCAGGCAAGACTGGTGCACCCACTTGGTGGAGCCGCGGCAACGACACGGACGCACCCACTCTGCCGTGCGGTCATCCTCGTCGGTGGCAAAGCACACCCAGCAGCTCCTGAAAAGGACACAAAAACACAGGGCTTCGTTACACAGGCAGACAGGGTGGCTGAAGCGCTGCGGTCCGGGTTTTTATTTTGACCTCAAAAAAATATTGTCAGTTTGACCGTGAACTGGGGGTTTGAAATCATCCACACTGTGACCTTTTCCCCCATCAACTGAGTGCTAGCAAACACCCAAACACACTGGTGGAATAAACAGCATGTTCAGATCAGCAACAGACCATCAGATGGTGTTCTTTGAACACAGGAGAAAGCAATTGTAATCTAGGTAACATGCATTAATATAGAGGCTGGAACCATTGCAGTGTATGGGCATTGTAGTAATATAGAGGACATATTGTAACATATTGTAGTCCTTTTTTTATGTTTATTTTTCTTTTTACCAACAATCTCTAAAATATGTTAATGTAGTTGATAATTGACTTTATTTAGTTTTCACTGAAAATCTAAATAAAGAGTTTAAATGACCTTTATTGTGGTGGAAGGATTGCTGGGAAATTTGCAAATATTTTCCAAGAATTACGTTTCTATTACCATGTCCAACCTTATTATATTATGTTCCCTGGTGTGATCCATGTCAAGGTCATGTGGGGAAAGCAATTTCTATGTTGCGAGTTATAACAAAAGAATCAATTAATAATGAGAACAATTTGAAAGGGGAACAACCGACACATGATCAACTACTGAAAAGTCCAATCTCATCCAAAAAGACAAAAAGTCTGTCTTAAACTGTCTTCTGAAGCACTTATTTTTTTCCATGTTGGTACTTCTCAGCTGGATGATCATGTGACTGTTGTTCCTCTTTAAGCACAAAGGTTGTGTGGAAAAAGCATAAACTGACAGAAGTAGCTAAACTCCTGCTGTCAAGCTTTGCCATCAGGTGTTGATAGAACCCTTTCTTTAAATGAATGACATCTGCTACACTGCCCATGTTCCATGTCGCGCCCAATGGCAGTGTCCTGCCTCAACAATTGCCGAGGTTTAATTGTCGATGTCTGAGTTGCGTTCGTCTTAACCTGCAAATGAATCATTTGAAACGTCAAGTTGAGGACGCTGAGGGCAGAGCAACTCGAGAAATGGAAGTAAGGTGTTAGATTCCAAACTATCCTAGCATTCCTGACAATAGGAACGCAATGTAACACGGATTCAGTTGTTTTTTATTGATTTGCTTTTTTTTTTACTACTAACCCTAAAATGTGATATTTGAGCTATGCCTGCCAAGAGAAGGCCTATGTTCCGCTGGATAATTACCTGCTATGTTTCTGACCACCAGATTTATCGGTTAAGGTGTTACAGATTAACCTATTTGGGCATAATGTGTGATTTCTGTGGGGCTGATCCCTGCTGAATCCACAGCCTAAGCGCAGGGCTCACCACCCGTCCACGTGGTACAGAGTGTATCGCTGGTCTAACGACGTAATGAAAACCTGTTCCGGTTTGGGAAATGTCAGCTACTGTGACACAGTTCCTCAAATGTAGGCCACGTCGATAGACACCCTAGTCTCTGTTTTGAGGAAACACAACCGAAGACCCACGCCTCTGGGTCAATGACTGACAGGAGGGGAGAGTGAATGAGCTCTGCCAAAAAGAGAGAACAAACAGGTACCCGAGACAGGACTGACTACATGTGACCTTGCGTTTACCGTGAAATGGAGGATTAAAAATAAATAAGGTGAAAGCCAACAAAATCCTAAACTTATTGAGTAATACTGTCATTCTGTGAAGGTCATACAATTCTCTACGTGTGTGTGGATCTAGCACATACATACAAAAGTTGAATAACTGATCTGGATCCAACTTAAATCCCCATACATCAGAGGGAAATATAAAAGCTTGGAAGTGCACTGTCCAACGCCCTGGGCCAAGAGAAGAGCGCAGCTTGTAATATAATCTCAGTCGTGGCCTCAGGGGTACAGCACTCAATGAAAGTGGCCAGTCAGCAGAACAAAGTCACCTCAAATACAAGAGGCCAAGGCTTAGCGAAGGCTTTTCTACTTTGGGTAGATTTTGGTAGAAAGTAAAAGGGAGGACATTTTGTGCAGCTAGGCCTGGAGCATGGGTTGGCAAGCCTCTCCCTGGAGACTAGAAAAAGCTCCGTTGTAATGTGCCGTTTGTCAACAAATAATTTACTGGACGAGTTTCTAGTTGACGTCAAACTGTCGTTAGGCAGGGATGCAATCACTGGATGCAAAAGAATGCTGGACAAATTGAGAGTTGCATGTAAATAATCAGGCACATGCACAGGTATGATCAAAAAATGCAGAGGACATGCCCCTTTGCTATCTAGTGTCCTTTCCAGTTGACATGTGCCGGTCCACCTTAACACACCATCCATCCGTGTGAGCTGACAATTCCGGCCACCCAGATTCAGCACATGCCCCTCGCAAATCTGTGCATGGTACTGAAAATACATCTTTGTTTCTCATCATTATTTAAAGTAATGATTAAGAAATCCATGTACCTAGTGAGCACTTCGTGTTCCATTGAAATGATGCCAACTATAGCAAATCCTGTTGACCCAACGCAGAGTGTGCAAAAAGACCATCAACGAAAACAGCCTTATAAATATATTGGTATTGTTAATATGACATGACAATATGACTTTGGCTAATTACTATTTTGGTAATCCAATTCTGATGATTAATCGAGTTGTTCGGATAAAAAAAGACAATGTTTGAAAAGTTGATCAAAGTAAAACTGCACAATATTTATAAATTACTCCAAATCCTATATCACAAGTGTTGGGATTATTAATGGTATTGCATACCTTTAACCTATGCAGTAAATAAATTACACTTTGCACTTGATAACTGAATTACAATTTGTTTATTTTCTTAGGCACAGGCCTCCCCGCCCACTCAGTTACTGTGCTAGCTTAGCAGATTTTCTGCCTCCACGAGGCGCACGCATCACCGTCTTGAAGCAATGTTTGTAAACAGAAAAGGGTCTATATATTTTAACTGACTCGACAATTAACTGACTCGACAGTTATTTTTTCAAAGTGACTCATACCTCTTAGTAGTTCACTTAGCCTGCAGCCTAAAAGTAAATGGGCTACAGTAGGGTTAATATACTCTCTGCTTGTCCGCTCATATTGCAGGCACCATAAAGAAAAACATGTTTACAACAGAAAAAACTCATTATGCAAGGATAATTGCAATGTATTGATCACCGAATGTAATCTATGTACAAATATTAGAATAACCATAACAACCCACATCTGCACCAGCTTTAACTCAAGAACAAACTGTTCACAAAGGTGGGAGGAATTCATCAGGAAAAGGGTTGTCTGGGCTTGCTCTCAGAACCAATAAGTGTTGAAAGAACAAATATGGGATGTATATTTGTGCGGTTTCACAGACATACACAGCGTTTTGGGCATTTCCTAAGTCCCCGAGACAGCGTAAAAGAAGGGAGTCACGTTCCAAGGAGGAATAAGGGCTGAGTCACTTGCTGAAGGGCAGAGCTACTTTGTTGATTTGAACTGCTTACAGGCCCAGCGCTTTAACTGCTAGACTACGATGCATTTTAGGACTGTAAAAAATTCCACTACGCAAAATCAGGAAGATGCTAGTTAGATTTAAAGGGTTTTAGGGAAAATTTGTTATTTTAATTGGAATAATTCCCAGTTTTAGTGTTAGCGTATTAACTCTCGGTAGACTGTCATCCTGATGAGATCTCTTCGGTATTTCGGTTTAGGGGATGTGTAGTGCTGTGTTATCCCTGGCCCCAAATTGTTTGACACTGACCATCGCCCTTCACCTACTCTAGCCAAAACACAAACGGTGAGGTTAGGATGGAAGGGTTATAGCAGTACTGCACTAGAAAAGTAAGCAACAGAGCAATACACAGGCTAATATAGACGTGAAAGATGATGCTGAGTCATATTTCTCAGAGCTATACTTTACCTAGGAAGTAGCAAGCTAGATACATAGTAAGTCACCCATACGTACTGGAAAGGGACTATCTGTAGGTCTTTTGTTGAATCTGCCCCACTAATGGAAAACAAAGATGACATTTGAGCAATGCAACAAGCAAGACGTCATCAGTAGTTTTCAGATAACCTCAGTTCATGTGTATGAGGAGAGGACTGGATATGAAAGTCTTCTATACCAGATACTAGTTTAGCTCCATGCTTGATACAAACACTTTTGAAACCCATTCCATGTTATGCCAGATGTCTTCTGTAGAGCAATATTTGAACCCCATATTTTAGTCCAGGGGCTAACATCTTGCCAGCCGTTCCATGTTATTCAACTACTCCAGAGCTGGAGCACCTGATTCAACACATATCACAAAACATATAAGGTGAATCAAGGTGAGCTAGTTCAGGGCTACGACACAGTTGTTAAGTCTGTTGGTTCCAGAGGAGAAGTCTGAAAACCATTGCCGTAGTCCACAGTTGCAGAAAGGTTGGAGCCGGAGTGGTGAACAACGTTTTCAGGACCCACCCTTCCTCTCACTGACATCCAGACAGATGTTGTGAACTGGAGCTGAGCCATCATTAAACAGCCCCCCCCCCCACTCCTCCTAGCACAGCCATACTATAGGCCGTGACAGGGCATTAATCAACCAGTGAGCCTTCTAGAACACTCCATCCCTCTCCTATCACAAGACCATCTCTGTGGCACCCCCTTCAGCAGGAGGGGGACTAAACCTCCCATTCCTGGGATTGAAGCCATTAGGTTGTAGCCAACACACGGCCTGCAAACATGTTACACTGACTGGGCAGGACTCCAGTTAATCATGCTCCCTGCATAGGCGATGCACTTCACAGCACGAACGATTGGGTTGGGCTGCAGCAAGGAGCGTCAACAAGGAATTAGAACGACATCAGTCCCAGTGAGCCATCTGGGATGTGACTAGATGTCCAAGTATCTTGCCCTTGTTTCCATAAGTCAAGAACATTGCACATGGATTTGCGGTTTATCATGCGCACGGGGGAGATGCGTGTTATTGCTGTTTGTATTGATGTGTGGTCTAGTTTGGCCTAGGTCAAGGACCAACCCAAACCCAAGCTAGTGGTTCACTGATGCCCGGCCATCTATAAGCCGGGCTTTGAATTGACACGGAACTCACGGTATTAGCACAAAACAATATGTATTGCGACCCTTTTGATTCTTTATGTACAGCGATAGAATACTGTGATTTTAATGCAATCTGAAGTTTTTAACCTACGTCTCACCATATGTCTGCTGCAGAAGGAACAGCAAGGGACAGTGTCCTGAAAACAAATAGGCTTCCCAATAAAAAACTAAGGAGAATACTTTAAGGAGAAAAATAAGGAGAATATTTTATAACCAATTAGCGGCATAATAAAATTGTCATATATTGAAAACAATTCGATACACCTTCAAACAGTACCGACCCCCCAACAAGAAACACTGATCTACATCACTATCTAGAAGCAAATCATAGCATGGTCCAGGTCCTCAACAGTCAAAGCTACTATACGTTAAGTCCAATAATAAAGCTAATGAAACAATGAGACTTTTGACCATGTCTCTAACTGAAGTACCACATTAATGATTTGCCCATTTTAATTGTTTTGAACAACCATGTCCTTGTGGCTAGGTGATTTCGTATTCAGAGCAGTATTTAGACCAATTTCCAATCTGTCCGTAAGACATTTACATGTTAATTTCCATAATAACACTGAACCTTGAACAGATGGCATTTAAAATGGGGGTATGAAATAAGGATGTATCGCTACACCCTATGAAAGAGACGAGTCCCATAAGAGACAGGAAAAGGACGTCTCCCTGGTGATGCACTGGTGAGTTTTGCATATTAATATCAGACCAGTCTATGATAACGTGGCAAACCTACACCTTCTACACCTACATACAATCTAACACTGACGTAACCACTATCATTAGACCATTAAGAACTTAATCTCATTAGCCTTTGCTCTTCAAGGTTCTATTTTATGATGAAATAAAACTAGAACTAACAAATTGTCAAGCCTATCCCACATTCCTAACCAGTTTTAACGCTACGCCCTAGAATGATCCGTAGTCGTCCCAAACACCAGCAAAGTCTGACAACATACTAGACGCTTTCAAAGAATAGGAAAAATTCTCTGCTCTCCGAGTGCAGAGTTAGATGAGGTACAGCTAACGTGACAGAAAAGGAGCGGAGTAGGCTACTTCCTGTCCTTATGCAAACAACAGGTACTCTGAAAATGGGCTCCAAGTCAACTCAGATTTCTCTTTAAAGCAGGAAATGGCCCAGCTCACACCCAGCATGGTAATGTGTCTATTCAATGACCAAAGGACATGCCTGGACGTGATCTGCAATGATTTTCACTTGCGGTGTAGTACTAAAGAGCACCCAGGATATGACGCATCCAGTTAGCCTGATACACTCACTGCTCTCCAGCTCCATGTGGTCCATGGCCATTATCCCAATTCCATACACAGCAATTAAAAAAAACTTTAATTAGAAGAGAAATGCCTACTTTAAGGTATGAATCAATAGCTAGTCAGTTTGTTTTGTGTCCTTAAAATGCTTCCTCAGCCTGCTGTGCCCACGTCAGGCTGTGGTTTCATCCTCCTCGGCCGGCTGTGTTTGAGGGGGGCAGCGTGGGTCCGACATGGCTGAACCCAATCCCATAATACCGGCATGTATAATTAAACCTGCCTGCTCCCAGGCCTTGAATAATGGATGGCAAATCTCTGTCATCATCCTGAAGCCCAGGGTGTGTTCTGTTACCAGGACCGCAGGGGGGCGGGATAGGGCCACCGTCAGGGCCCCCAGTTCGTCAGTTTCCTTGGGGTAGCTAGGTATAACCTGGTTGATTTTCCGTCCTCCATGGGGGGGTGGGGGGGGGGGTGAATAAAACATGAGGCTGTGAGAGAGCTCACTGGAACCTGCAGTGTCGGGGTCAGGATGCCTGCAGAAACATTAACCCTCCTACCTAAATTCTACTATCCTTATGTTAACCTCACCCGTCGCCCCGCAATGACCTTCCTTGGCTCCTTTCTGTAACGTGAACCAACATCTTGCTGGGATGTCCACAGCCTGCTACGCTATACATCCTCTTGCATTACCTGTGACTTGGGTTACAGTACTGCTAGCTACAGTGGATATAATGGATTGAATGCACATCTGGCCTTGAGCCAAGAAGGCCACAGTGGTTACAACTCCAAAAATCAGGGGAGAGGCGAAAAGCAGCCCATCATGGGGGAGGGTACTTCCTTGTCCACATCCACAGGAGATACAATGACAAAGCAGCCATTTATACCCGAAACATATATACATATGCACAGTGGTCAGAAGCTGGAGTACATCAGCCCAGCTGGGGTGAAAACAGGCCCAGAGGAAAGAGATAGGTAAAACCTGAGCTGAGAGACAGCAGACTAAAATGGGAGGAAGGGACACTGATTGGAAAGGGGGACAGACTTCTCCACCGGAGCGCCTCGGCGGGGAACAAAGGCAAGCGTGGGCGCTCTCCCAGATTCACTGGCTCCGGTTCCCGTAATCCTGCCCCTTTGCATGACAGACCGCCGACACGCTATACTCTCCACGAAACCCTAACCCTTGGCTCGCTGTCGCCTTGCTCTGCCCTGCTCAGCAAATAACACCACCTGAACGGATAGGCATCATAAAACACAGTCCCAATGCAGAGTTTCCCTCCTGTGGATTTAGTAGCACATTTCTGAAAAACTTAATAATTTTCTGGGGTGCGAGGGGGGGGCTGGGTTGACACACGCTTTCAGGATCAGTGACATGTTACATGTTTCCAACACAGTTACAATGTTGGAAACTGAGCAAGCAGGGTCCGTAGGAGAGCCACGAACACCCAGCGCCACAGCTATTGTCCATCTCCCGACTGTGCAGAGCATCTGAGCTGTAGTGTGCCACTGAACCTACAGCTCTCGCACCTTAAGTGAGTTAAGGACTAGATTACCCTTAGTCAGACTGTCCAAGAAATGTCAGGATAAAATGTCTCAGGATAAAACAACAATCCTAACATGTATTAGCTGTTTGTGTTCAAAGTGCACAACAAAGTTTAAAGCCAGTGTTTCTCAACCCTGCTCCTGGGTGCCCCCCTGCCCTGCAAATTTTAGATCTCTCCCTGGTCTGTCACACCTGATTCAAATGATCAGCTCATTATCAAGTCCTTCATGAGATACATCAGGTATGTTAAGGCAGGGAGAGATCTAAAACATACCGAGCAGGGGGACGTCCAGGACTTAAGCACATTAGAGGTTCTGGGGGGGGGGATCTGACAGGCTACATTTAGATTTTGTGGGTGTATTTACCATTATTTTACAGTGTGCACCTAGGAAGAGGCCGTCATTTGCTGGTGTTCCAACAGCACACGTGATGGTAGAGTCTGCGAAACAGATACCCACTGGATTGACAAAATGGTCATTATGTAACTCCTCTCGAAAAGCATACACTACTTTGTAGTTTACATTTTATTAAGAATGTTTTTAGGAAAGCCTTTATCTACAGGGCTCTGCGCTAAGCCCTTTTGTTCCCAAGGGGCATGTGTGTTTTCTAGGTAGACTAGTGCAACTGTATTATGGATATACTATGTATTGTGGAGCCCTGGTCTAGGGGAACACTTTTCATTAGCATCATTGCTAAGCAACACAAAGTGGTAGATGCAAGCACCAAAATCACAGATGCGTTCTGTTCATGTCTTATGGGAAAATACATTTCCAGTAAATGTAGTGGATTCCGCTTAAATATCTGTACTGAGAGATTCAGTGCACATGTTGCAGATTAAGGACCCTAAAAACCAAAGGCTAGGCTAGTAGCATAAGGAAATGTATACGCCTTTTTCAAGTGGATTAAGTATACATTGCTTGTTGAGCTGTAGCATGTTGAATAAACAGTGAACAGGTATCACCCAGGAACTGGGATTGTAGATTGTAGAAAACGTGCTATTTCAGCATTCAGGATACAACCAACCTGTTTTATAATATAATTATTAAGGCTCATTAAATTAGCTAGTGATGAAGAGTGAAATATTTGAACTGTCCTTGATTTTCAGATAAGTTTACTCTGTCTTTTGTCCATGACAAGAAAGCCAGGGAACCCAGGAGATTTTACAGGACAGGAATCGTCGTGTTATAATAGCTTTCTGAAGACTGCATTTACAAAACAGAGGCCCTCCAAAAATGTGTATCTTAATACATTTGATCTGTGTTCTAATTTAACAAAGACACTTAATATAGGTTAATTAAGTGCTGTAGAATAAATTAAAACATACCTATAGATCAGGTGCTAAATGAATGATAAACTATTTCATGTATTGACGTTCTTCATTGTAAACACATTTTCAAATATTTGAAGTCCTGTTTGGACTTAAGCAAACCACATGGATTGAAAATGGCCACACAACCCACATTATCAACATGAAGTCTGTAGAACGTTTATTTAAGGGGAACAGTCACATGATCACACTAATCAAATAGCCAAGCCCCTCCAAAAACAACTAGCGTGGTCTAAAAGTGACCACACCCTGTCCCAGGCACATTGAAACCAGTCACAATCCAAACTAGGTTTAAATGTGCAGCAAGTGGTTTGAGGAAGGTGACGCAATGCTCAGTTTCAATGGGCTTTAAATTGGTTGTCACTTTGTCCTATACAGGTGCTGTCATATAATTAGAATATCATCAAAAAGTTGATTTATTTCAGTAATTCCATTCAAAAAGTGAAACTTGGATATTATATTCATTCATTACACACAGACTGATATATTTCAAATGTTTATTTCATTTAATTGTGATGATTAAAACTGACAACTAATGAAAATCCCAAATTCAGTATCTCCGAAAATTAGAATATTACTTA
>JACXGI010004070.1:8904-24590 GCA_016801175.1 Esox masquinongy
CCCCCCCCCCCCTCCCTCCCCCCCCTCCCCTTCTCAGCAGGGCCTCGCTGCCCTTCCCCGTCAGCCTGTCACTGGTCCTTTTATGACCCTGTTCTATTCTCTCTTGTCAGATTGAGGAAATGCAGCAGTTGCGATGCATAAACAGGAGACTGCAGATCGACATTGACTGCTTAACCAAAGAAATCGATCTCCTTCAAACACGAGGTAGGAAGGCTGGGTTTGTTTTGTCAGTGCTGTGATGACCGGGCCACCGGCTCCACATGGTATGTCTGTCCATGTGCTCCCCTTCCCCTCTGTCTGTGCTGTTTGGGGTGTGTTTTTCTAACCTGTGGCGTGTTGCTCTGCTGCAGCCAGGTCCTAGCTGAAAGTCGGGCCCGGTCCTCAGTTTGTTGTTCCGTGGCGTTTTCATGTGTTCTGCACGGGGGCGGGACAGCAGGTCTTGCTCTGCCAGGCCCGGTCTGGCGTTGGGTCACGTCCCTTGGACACGCTCGAGGTCAAGGTGCTGCCATTGTTAATGTTAACTACCAGTTGTTTCCTGAATTGTGTCCTGTTAGTCTGGTAACGGATTTATAGCCACCTGGGGAGCTGTCCATGGCTGACAGGATCTCATAGACCCGGCGCAGGTGGACTGAGAAGCAGTAGCTCGAATGAATATCACGTCGTACTGAAGTTGTCGTACAAATATGTGAGGAGTAGACAGTTGTGGGTTGGTTCTGAGAGTTGTGTTGCATTGGAGTTGTGTAGCCTAGGGAGTGTGCCCGCAGTGTTTCAGGGTTTCATCTGTCTGTACTGGGACTGACGCCTGCATGTGTTAGCCTAATGCCTCGTCTGTACTCACTTTAATCTGTAGCTGTGATGACTTTGGTCCGGTCTCTGTCCTGTGTTGCAATCCCTTGTTTCTGTCTGTTGCAGGACCACACTTTAATCCCAGTGCCATTCATAACTTCTATGACAACATTGGATTCCTAGGTCCTGTCCCACCCAAACCCAAAGGTACTTTATCTGTTGGTAAGTTTAGAAAAGGATGCATGGTCGCCTCAGGACAGCCTGACCCCCCACCCCCACCCCCTTCGTTTCGGCTTTCTCCTGAGCCATTATTTGGTGTTCATCTTTGTTTTCAGTTGGTAATCTGTTGTTAATGGGGATTAAGATGTGCCCTTGTGAGTGTCTCTGTCTGTCTGTTGTCTTTGTCTATCTGTCGTCTGCGGTGAGGGTGATTCCTATCACATTTCCTTTCAACCGAAGTGTTTTCCTTCAAGTGTCTGTTTAACTGGCATTATTAGTGTTTTTATTCACACTTCCTGTTTGTTTTCCACTTCTCATCTGTCGTTCATCTTCTCCACCCCTCCCCACACCCGAACTCCGTCTCATGCTTGGGACCTATCAGAGCCAGAGGGTCAGGGGACAGATAGGAGAACATTTAATGTTACCTCCATACTAACAATGGAGCACTCCTCTGGCCCTCTCCCCTCTGCTGCTCTTCCTCAGGGTGGGTATATGTCTGTCTGTCTGCCTCCTCCCTCTCTCTGTCTCTCTGTTTGTCTCTCTGTCTGTCTCTCTGTCTGTCTGTTTCTCTGTCTGTCTGCCTGCCCGCCTGCCTCCTCCCTCTGCCTGTCTGCCTGCCTGCCTCCTCCCTCTGTCTGTCTGCCTGCCTGCCTCCTCCCTCTGTCTGTCTGTCTGCCTCCTCCCTCCGTCTGTCTGCCTGCCTCAGTTTGCCTGTCTGCCTGCCTGCCTGTCTGCCTCCCTCCGTCTGCCTGCCTCTGTCTGCCTGTCTGTCTGCCTGCCTGCCTCTGTCTGCCTGCCTGCCTCTGTCTGCCTGTCTGCCTGCCTGCCTCTGTCTGCCTGTCAGCCTGCCTGCCTGCCCCCTCTGTCTGTCGGTCGGTTTTCCTGCCTGCCCCCCTCTGTCTGTCGGTCGGTTTTCCTGCCTGCCCCCCTCTGTCTGTCTGTCTTCCTGTCCTGTCTCTTCCTTCAAACTGGGTCAGTCCTGTGTCCATCCACCCTGCACACCTTTTCATAATAACCTTACAACAGATGACCTTCATCTGGTGAAAAAGCACCTTAGACCCCTAGAGAATATGTCGAGTCATCCCCAGAGTATATTGCTGAATGACTGGTTTGCCTGTTGGTATTTTTACCGTTGCCATGATTCTGTTAGCACTCTTGATACTTGCTTAGCATTTTGCTCTCTTGTCCAATACACACTCTGGAGGGTGAAAGAGACAGTGATTCACCAAACACTAACAAACCCTTTCAACTCAATCCACCAATGGTGCCGTGACACAGTTTCAGTTGAAATGCAGAACTAGAACTGTGAACCGTGATGGCTAGATGCACTCCTTATAGGCTATTCAAATGAACCGCCTCAACAGTATGACCCCACTTTAACTGATGTTAATTGACCACAGCTGAGTGGGTGTTTCTCTCTGTATAGCACGCCAGGTGAATAACTTATGTCTGCCTTCCCTCTTCATCTAGAGTTGAGGAGTAAGAGCCCAAAGACAGTAGCAGATCAGGAAGAAGACGAGGGGGTGCAGTGGAGTTGCACGGCTTGCACCTTCCTCAACCACCCTGCCCTCAACCGCTGTGAACAGTGCGAGTTCCCACGGCACTTCTGAGCCGCAAGCACACCGACAACACCCGCCACCGCACCCCGCTTTCCAATGCGAATTGAGGAAAAGCAGATTAGAGGGGTTTTTTCCTTTCCTTTTCTGGTTGTCAGAAAACGGGCAGGGTTTTGTAGTTTCTTTTTATTTTGGGCTGTTTCTTTTTTTTTTTCCTCCAAGATACGTAGAATGCTGTCCACTGAAGGCTTGACTGGATAGTGTTTACAGGTTGTGTTACTTTACTAAGCCAGCAAAGTTGGATATTTACCTCATCTTGGAGTCTCTGCATGCATGGGGTCAACCCGCTCACTTCCTGTTCGACGCTTGACAGGCGACTTTACCCCTGGGGAGGCCTTGCTGCTTCCATTTACAGTATTATCGGTGTTGTCCTGCAGTGACACACACACACACACACACACACACACACACACACACACACAAACCAACGTGGATGCCAACATGCCTTTTTGCATTTTTGTTTTTTCTTCTGTGATGGCCGACTCAGGAATGGGAACTTTGGTCAGCCGTCACGTGACACCTGAAGGGAAAACTAACAGACTACTTTTGGACACTGTTTTTCAGTTGCTGTTTCTATAGGATGACAAGGGGAAACTAGCAGTGTTTTTACTGCCGCCAGAGCTTGCCTTTTGTCCTCCCCTGTTGTTTTTTAGAGTCCCTTCGATCTACAGGAAAAAAAAACGGAAACTAAATTGCATGCTTTGTGTACAGTACATGGAGGGAGAAATGTGCCCTCGTGGTTTTTACTGTACATAATTTTAGAATGTGCCTTAAATGCCTTCTTCCTTACACTATGAATCACTTGTATTTCCTGTAAGTATAGCTTTATAGACTTTATTAACTTTGTGTTGTTTTGTTTCCATTTACTTTCGAACCAATAAGCACGGTTTCCCTTTTTAAGCTTTTTACTTGATTTCTGTGAGAACTGAAGAGTTGCAGGAGAGGGAGTTTTATGAGAACTATTCCATCATGAAGCTTTGTCTGTTCATCGCTTGTGTAAATGCTGAATTTCCTGTGTACGATCTGCAGATGGAACAAAGTCAAAAGATGGAGTTATTTTTAGGATGCCAGAGCTCTTGGACTGGTGAGAGGAAAGCTCAAAACAGCAGTACGACGAACTGCCATCTTATCTGACAACTGGAATGTAGGTTTAATATTTGGGGACTTTCACACCTCAGTGCCATGAGACGCATGGATTTTACAGTTCATCGTAAAACTTGTGTCAAAACAACTTTGATGGAGAAAGACAAACTTTGGGAATGATGCCCATGTACAGCTAGGTGGATGGCTGCGGTTTCGTGTAGGGATTTCAGAATTTTAGTATTTTGCAATGCATAATAAATTGGGTTTTCTGGAATGTTTCAAAGATCAGGATGAATGTTTTAAAGTATTTATACACAGTCACCTCCAGTATGACTGCCACCTTAGTTAAAGATCATCAAAAGAAGGCTATGGACAAAACTCAAATATTAAGTTATATTTTATGCAAAACATTTTTGGGGCCATTTTATTATTTTTGGCCAAAGACAAGTGTATAGAGTGAGATGGGGGGGGAACCACTGGCAGTGATCTTACAGATTCATCCATAGCTTTGATGTCCCTCATCAGTGCTTATGGAGGTGTTGGAATATAGAAAGTTTGCCAATAAATTTGCCCCCAAAAGTTTTCGGCGTTTATCTAAAATAGTTTTCCTGTGTTTCGAGCATACACTAGCTTAGTATTTTATATGGCCTCTTTTATTCATGTTTTCCATAGGTGCCATAGGTGATTTTGGAGGTGGCTATGTTTCTTAGATTTCCCCAGTCCAGAAATTAACTTCTCTAAAGAAAAGAAAATATGGACAGTTCCATGGTTATATTTATAATAAAGCGAGACAGGGTGACTGTCCTCTTTCTATAATCTTTTTATTTGGTTTAATTTTGGCCTGTGAAGCTTTTATTTGATGAGGATGATTTAAAAGATTACCATGGTAATGATTTTGCCTTAGTTGTGAAATTGTTTACATGCTGTGATCTGCTGCCTTACATCATGGCCTTAGAATGGCATTTGCATTGACAGTCATAATGTCATAAAAGCACAGTATTGTCAAAAAGCCAAATTCTTAGTTGTCTCTTAAGCACTTATGTCATATCTGTAAAAACCCCAAAGAAACCAAGTTTTCAGCTTTATCTGCAGCTCGGTGTGAAGTCGGTTCATACATGTTTTATTAATTAAAAATAACTAATTTGGATATCTAAAGTGTTTGATTTTAGCTGGGAAAACTGTCTTTGTAACAGATAAGTTATTTGTAAAAAATAAAAAAAATCTATTCTGAAATTTTTTGATTTCTTATTGGATAAACCACATTTTGATTATATTGGTTGTTAGCTTGTGGCGATAGTAGTAAAGTCCTAAAGTCTTGTTTTTTTTGCAGAAAGGCGGGCCGTGAATAAATGAGAACAATCAACAATATTTTAATAAGAAACATACAGGTAAAACACCTATTTTTTTACAGCTTCCTCAGTTTGAGGCTACATGATAAAACAACACGTGCTGCTTTGATTATCTTTAAGTTAATGCCAGACAAAAACAATGACTAGCATCATTCAGGAGATGGTACATTGCACATCTCTACATAAGAAATTCTCATTGAAACTTTCTCTAAATATGCTGAGAAAAAAACAAACATGTAATGCTTACAAAGGCTTCGCACATTAGAAGGGAACATGGCTGGTTCTGAACCTTTGGATCAGAGGAACCAGCTCTGTCAAGTTAAGCGTGTGTGGATACACGTTCATTACATAGTCCACGATGCTGGGAGGAAACAGGGTACTGAGCTGGTTCTTCACACTCCTCCTCTGCTCACTGTCTGAGGCTTTACCACCGCCAGACATGGTCAGCGCCACATTCTCACCAGGGTAGACCCGTCCCAGGCTACATTCTGGAAGGCTGTGGCTCTGTCGTTGTGGATGAGGATCCTGGAAGTACTGTGACTCAGTGAAATGGACGGGGTTACTTTGAGTGGCGCAAGAGCCCAGGTGCTGGCCGTACGGGCACTGCCTGCGCTCGCAGCTCGGTGAGTGATCACAGCCAAACTGTGGCAGTCTCTGGGGGACGTAGGTGTCCCCTGAGGACCCCCCTGCGCTGAGCCTCTGCGTGTTGCTACTGTAAGTGCTGGAGGGGTAGTAGTCCCCACTGGTCTGACTGCAGCCAGCTACCCCGCTGCTGTAGGCGTGGGACACCGCCAGCCCCTTGATGCTCTTGGCCTGGTCCTGGACGTAGAGTCTGGACAGGGACGCGGACAGGGACACTTCCAAGGAGCCGAAGGCTTCGTCGATGTCGGGGCTGGGGCAGAGGCTGGGCATGCGTAGAACCGGGCTGCCCGTTTCATCTCTGTGGCCTGCGCACTGGTCACCGGACGGAGCCCTACAGTGGGAATGGTGGTCTTTGTGAAGGGGAGGCGGCGTGGATGGATGTCTGTACAGATGAGGTGCGGCGGGGTCCGACTCACAGTGGCACGGGTAGACGACGGCCTCCCGGCTGAGTCTTTGGCCGGCGGTGGTGCCTGGCCACTCCCCCTCGTTCTGAACGGTGGGCTTGCTCTTGGCTCGCAGTTCGTCTGCCACGGAGAGCTGTGATTGGTTGGAACGCTCTGGGTGGTAGAACTTGCACTTCACGCCGTAAGTACACTTCTTTCCTGGAAAGAAACAAATAATGTGAAATTTGTCTGGGATTCCCAAACACATAGATGGAACACCACATCTCTGTGGAGAGACTGAACTAGGATGAGCATCTGTCTGAGAGCACTGTAGTCTTCTCTCCGTCTGTAGTGTAAACACACTTAGCTATGCAAACAAATTGGGTCTAGACTTTAGCCTGTTTTTGTTCCCTTAGGTACATAGCAGAGTTCTATGAGGGCTCTTTATACTCAAGCATTTCCACTGAAAAGGACTCGGGTCTGTATGACAGTCACATAACTGCATTTCTGTGTAGTACAGATCAGTGACTTGCTCATTAAGTAACTTAATGCGGTTTACAGATGTTAATCCACTTCAAAGTAACCCCAGAAGTTTTGAATTTTAAGTCATTAACCAGAACACCCTAACTAAGTACTTCTAAGACTAATTCTAGATCTCACTAACGATGTGACCCTTCTGATTGGTCCCAGGCTGATGGATTCTGTTCAATTAGTCCCAGAAACCAATGAATTGGGCCAGAACACGGGCGGATAAAGCAGCGTTTTGATCATTGCCATCGATACTGATTGGTTAGCGATGATCCAGTAGCTGTAGAAACACCCTATTTTGACATCAGCTAAATGACGGCACTGGAACGACTTAGTGAAATATGTAACAAAAGGTAGCACAGCCGAGTATTACAGTTTGCCTTAGAAATCAATCATAGCTGACGTCTCACTTACTCCGCATACATATTGAATCTTACAGTAGATATTTTTAGGTTTTTGGGAAACAGTAGTCACAAAATCATCTTTTTGGAATACGTGGTCACACAAAACATCTGCATTATTCTTCAGCTGTTTTGTAAATGTTTATGCTTGAATTGTTAAAAGTAGGTCATTTGCATTGGTTTGTGGGGTTGGTTTAACTTTGCAGTACCAATCCTTTTTGTTCAGCATACATTTTAAATTATAATTTTAAGTCTAAGCATCATTCCATTACCTTGGAATTGCCCACCTCTCTGGCAGGAATAATTCCAGGCCTTCCATTTGCTGTAAAGCAATATTATCCTGGGTGTTGATAAAAAAAAGGCCTTTTGTTTGTGAGTGGTTCTGTATGCTGTAGCCTTGGAGGGGAGCTGAGCTTTTATTGCCAACAGCCAACTAACAAGCAGCCAAATGAAATCAGAACTGACCCAACTGCTAATCACAAACTACAAATCAAATCTTTCTCAGCTGGCTCATATTGGATGAGTTACAGTCAAAACCCCAAGGTGAATGAAGGAAACTGCAAATAGAAGTGTGTATTTTAAAATGTCTACCAACCATAAGGGCAATGCTGCTTGTTTTCTGCGGTCCACAGCTTTTTCCTCAAGAAGTTGTCAATTGTCGGGCCATTCCTTCCCAAAGGATCATCTGGAGGCATGAACCTGTATTATAAAAATCATATGAACAGGATGTAAACAGGATGCTCAGAACTCTTGAAGTCAAGTCACCATTTCAGGGGTTTTCCAAGAATACAAGCAGGAGGGATATCACAGGTGATGGCAACTTTGGTCCTGAAGGGCAGAACCCCCCACCCCCCAACCACCTACATGTCGGTTTCTCTCTCCTGCTACCACGGGTCTAAACTAGTCCCTCAGGAGAGGATGAAAGCCAGAAGTGTTTTGCCCTCCAGCATCTGAGATGCACAACACTGTCATAAGCCCCACGGATACAGTCTTAGATCTGGAATATATCACTGTTGGAACTTACTTGTCGTTGGCGAAACTGTACATCAGCAGCCTTTCCTCAATGAACCTCTTCCACTCCGGCTTTTCTATCTGCAAGTCTCTGTAGTTGTCGTTGGATACAACGATTCCGTCTGACTCGTAGGCAAGTTTAATGATGTAGCGGTCGTCATAGCAAACCACCCTCTTTCCGTTGACACAGCGTGACGGGGTGTAAACCAGGATCTTCCTCTTCTCCAGCTCATGGAGGATGTGCTGATCTGCAGGGTAACGTAACAGGACTTCCATTAAAAGGCTATTTCGTTCCAGAGAGTTGATGGATCACACCAACCAATCGATCAGTTCTACGGAAGTAAAACAGACTCGCAGGTAAACGTTGGGTAAAATCTGGTTGTGGAGAAAAAAGTCAAACCCACTACAGTTTAAATTACATCTGTTCAACCCCTCTTCCCACTGATGGAGCGTGAGCAATTTTGCAAAGAGGCAAAAACTGTCGTCTCCTGGTGTGCAAAGCTCGTAGACTCCAAGTAGACTAATGGGCATGTTTGTAATTGCTGCCAAAGGTGCCCACCAAATATTAACTAAAGGGGTGAATACTTTGTTTTGTATTTGTAATTAAATCAGAACTATTTGTAGATTCTATTTTTCAAAAACCCCTAATTAAGTCCATTTTGATTTCATGTTCTGTCACAAAATGTGGAAATGTTCAAGGGGGCGAATACTTTTGAGAGCCACTGTGTCTGTCTCCCCTCTACCATTTCACACTGGGTCAGTTAAGTCTCAAAATAAACCTTATGGCACTGAAGCTTCACAGCGCCCCCTACCGGCGGTCCCATGCGGTAACGGGTTTGTCCTACCTGTCATGGGGGCCTCGGGACGGGGCTGCTCCTTCCTCCACAGGGGCACGAACACGGTGATGTCACGGATACCTCGCTCCTGGAACCACCTGACCGCCAGCAGAAGCCCTCGGCACGAAAACACTTGCTTGTTGCCATGGCTGCACAGAGAATAGAGAATAAGGTTGCTTTTCTCTTTTCTATCCATCCGCCACCTCTCTCTTCTCAGGAAGCCACCTAGACGTGTGACTCACCGCCTCCAGTTCATGTGATGTTTGTTGCAGATCCTCAGCAAAGAGACTGTTGTATTCTTTAATCCCAGTCTTTACAAAACCATCCCCCCAAAAGAGTTAACAGGACATCTCAGAGTCTCTAAAACCTAGTATTTTACTAGGTTATCAGAGACTCCTATAGCAACAGCAGCAGCCTCCTGCATAGTGGTGGTTCAATGTCTCCAGCTATTCATTATGGTTCTTTAGTAGACATGGGTGTTCAGCAGTGGCCTTCCTCTGAGAGGATATTCTGAGCTTTTCAATGGTATCACGTGTCAAGGTGTGACCTCAATCCACTTTATCCACCCGGTTTCTGAAATGTTGGCCGGATACCAAATGAAACCCGATATGGGAAGTGTGTGAAAATATTGCTTTTGCAAGTTCGATATTCAAATAAAAGGAATCGTTAGGTCAGCTTTTATTTTAAATGCTTTGTAACCGGAGGCTTTTTTATTTTATTTACTGTACTCATTCA
Organism: Esox masquinongy; assembly: GCA_016801175.1. Classification (NCBI taxonomy): domain Eukaryota; kingdom Metazoa; phylum Chordata; class Actinopteri; order Esociformes; family Esocidae; genus Esox; species Esox masquinongy. The sequence goes on from JACXGI010004070.1 coordinate 18,494, forward strand.
AGGTAATGTTAGAAAAAAAGATGTTAGCTAAGTACTAATGCCCATGATAGCGGATAATGTTTTTTACATGTAAAATTGTTTCTTTTTGCCTCATCTTGGTAATTTTTTTGACCCCACCCAAAACAGCAGGAAATGGATTGTTGGGGTTTCCCCTGTGTACTGACACTGATGGTTTATTTACAAAGCATGTTAGGAGAATGAATTTTGCAGGTTAAGAGAATTTACTTAGAGAGTAGGATAATTAACATAGCTGGCCTTAAGCAGGTTAGGAGAATTACGTTAAAGCTGGAATCCACAGTTAAAACAGTAAAATGTTCTCCCTGCCCCTGCTCTGAGGGATGGGGCTGGAGATGTGTAACCTCTCTGAAATACATAGAGCTACGGATACAAGCAGTGATCCCTGTCAAAATTATAAATGAACTATGTTTTAAGAATGTAAAGTGTTTGGTTTATATTTACATTGTTTGCTGTAAATGTAAAACAAGTTGACGTTTTGGGTTCTGACTGGAAACAGCAGTTTAACTAAACTCATGAGGAATTTATAAGTTAAATTATTTAAGAATTACCTGATCAATATCATTAATTCATAGGTAGCAACTCCTGATGACCACTTTATCATTAGAGTAAAGCCTTTTCTTTAATTGAGAAATCCCTAATGATGTCAACAACTGTTGTGCCTTATTCAACAGCTAGATGGCGCTGAAAGCCTACTCCATCCAGCTACAACCATAGAAACATGAACAAACCATAATTTTAGTAATTTAGACATTTGCCGTCAATCCCCAGAAGCAATTATTGTCATACCACCTTGACGCAGCTATCAGTGGTTGGCAGGTTTGCAAAAAACAGACATTACATTGAGTCCACTGGAATACAAAAGCTATTTGTGTTGAACAGCAAACGTTCGTGAATGGACTTAGAGTAAAGCTTCTTCCAGTTTAGTGGGTGTGGTGAGAGGTGTGGCTGGAAGCAGTGAGTGACATGTTTAAATGACAACGGCCATTCTAACAGCATTCCCCAAACTGCCCCCTTTCCATTTTGGCAGTTCAGCACAGCATCTTTAGTTTAATTAAACATTACAGAGCACAAAAAATGAACTAAACGCAGCTGTGAACACCAAAGATAAAACCCCACTGCCTAAAAGAACCACTGGGTTAAGAAACTGAACCCAGCAAAAACGGCACAAAAATAAAGTTAGAGAAGAGAATACCTAATGATAAGTAGACAGAAGTACTCAAGCCAGCGTTTTGGGGAAAGACCAAGACATAAAGGGACAAGGAAACTCAGGACTTGTACAAACTGAAACTGTCAGTGAAGCCTATGCAAAAATGAGTGAAAAGTGACTGTCTGAGAAGTACAAACCTTCACTTTTCAACAACAGAAAAAAAAATTGTAATATATACAAAAACAGTTTTAGTTCTATACGTGATCTGTGTCGGAAAAAATAAGCATCTGATTTATGAGAAATGAACTTCTTGTTTTGTTCCTCTCAGTTTCGATTACAGTATCATCACTTCCCTCAATCACCTGTTGTTCATCTCTCTGTTTTTTCTAGTATTTTATAGCATATCTGTTATTTTTAATATACTGCATATTGCCATAGTATTTGAATACGAGTTATTCAGGTTGAGGACAGTGTTACCCCCCTTTATACACCTACGAACAACCGACAGCCTCCACAACCTATCCACAGAGCCAAAACATTGCACATTCTCACTTCCCTTTATTATTGAAGAAGTGTGAGAGGATTATCGGTGAAGTTAAATGAGGCAGCATGACACACAGTGGTAACTTCTGCCGTAATATAGGGACTGTTCAGGTTAGCTTTCGAAAATATAAGAAATTATGGATTACTTAAAATTATGTAAGAGCAGTCGTCTGTCATTTATAATTGTTAGCTAATTACACTTATTTTTAAATACCCGCATTTCATCAAAATTTAAGCCGATTTGCAGACACTTGTCTAGTATGACCTTAGTGAGTACATACATTTTTATATATTTTTTTGTACAGGCTCTCTGTAGAAACCCACAACCTTGGGGTTGCAACCTCCATGCACTAACAGCTGACCTACTACCTACTAGCAATCTGTCCATCTACCAATCTAAAGGTAACATTTCTTTAGTCCTCAATAAAATACACTCACCTCATGGCCACATTGCTTCCATCAATGACCACGGGTCTGAATCCCGCGGTGGGATCGGAGGCGATGCTGGGGCTGGGCTGGGGTGAACCGCAGCCCCGGGGGACCAGCTTTGGACTGGAGTGGGCTGAGCGGCTAGTGAGTGTGGTGGTGGAGACTGCAGTGATGTGGCAGGTCTTGATCAGCTCCTCCAGTATGTCGTTAGTTTGGGCGTCCTGGTGCAGGCTCTCCAACACGCGCATAATGTCCCTGTGGGAGTAGCCCAGCTTTAGGAAACGCTCCACTTTGCCATGGTGCTTGTCCATGCTGCTGGTGTCTAGCTCAGTGTGGTCTCCTCTCGACAGAGTGTCTCTAAGTAGCTTAGGTGTCCCCTTCAGGCTCCCGGCTGGGCTCTGTGTGTTGGGGAATCCAACTTTCTCTCCCTTATCAATCACTTCATCATGGTTTCCACAGCAACCGCTTCAGTTATGGAAGATCTGACAGGTGCAGAAAGGCAGGGGGCGCGGTGTGGCATCCTCTGGATCTGTGAAGGCAGGAAGTAGCATGATGAAGTCACTGGGGCTTTCAGACACTTTGAATGTGGTTAGGTGCTCAGTGACAGAATGAGCTGCTCGCCCCACCGCAGCCTCATGACTGCAGATGCACACTCGCGTCATGCCGGTTGAAAAAGCCCCCCCTGGCTGCAATCTTAGGTCAATTTATACACCTAGTCAACGCGTCTGATAATTCCGGGGTCCGTTGCAATGTGTTCACAGTAGACCGCAGGAATCAATGAGGATGTTGCCTCTACGAGGTTGTTCCATCACAGAAATGTTTTGCAAATGCTTTATTTACGCCAGTCCGTTCTCCATTGAAAGCCCCTAAATCTTTTTTTTTTTTTATACAAAGTGACTACTCGTGATTGAGTATAAAAGGTGACATGCATAACGTTCGCCCCACCCCTGACCTATTCTGGGTATGGCATGTAAAGAGCTTTAAGAATAGTAACAAGTTATCAGAACGGTTATATAATGTGTTATTGTCTTCAAGGGGACTTTTCAGCAATCATAAGCTATCATGGTAACATTGAGCAATGAACAACCACACGTTAAAGCTCCTTATCTTAATTTTTACTGGGTACGCTTTTAAGCCCTAAACCTCCCCCCCCCATCATCATTGCCACCATTTCATCCTGTTTGCTTTCTACTTTGATAGGCAGTGGCGTTTTCAGTTAGATAAGAAACGTGTTTATCGTTGCTGATCCATCATAAACGCCCCTTGGAGAATGAGGAAGAAAATATCGGCTCATGAAAAACACTGGCAGGTTTGGAAGTAAACCCTGCCTCTGATGAAGCACACAATTCCAGTTAATCATCTACCTGCAAAACTCATAAGGGGAAAATAATTGAATATCAATTTTGCCAACGGCACCTAACACCACCCCCACCCCACATGATAAGTGTTGTTGATCAATACTTCTGCAGTTTCAGCAGTCTAACCCCCCCCCCCCCGCCGCCGCCACCGCCCTCCGCTTCATAACAAACCAGAGAAGATTTCTGCACCGTGTCAAACTGTCTAAAAGCAGACCTGAGGTACTGGTCTTCAATGCAGACGGTATGAGAATTCCCATTGTCTTACATCAATCACACACCATCAGCAGCTCCTAAAAGAATCGCAAACTTTAAGAACTGCCCTCTAACTCTCTTTCCAACACATATCAAGAAGACACGATCTCAGTGAAGAGCGATCTATCTAAACAAAAAACCCCATAACCAACAACAACAAAAAAACAACATTAGCTCAAAGTTAGAAAAAGTGTAGTGACGGCAAACCTTTGCAGCTGAACGAGATCTAGATATTCTGTGTTGTGTGCCAATCACGCGCTCTCTGAACTTACAGCAGCGAGTGGGGGTTAGAAGGCGCTTCAGCTTGCTTGTCTGGTAGACAGCCTGTGAGTGAGTGAGCCACCTGACGCAGGCTGACACAGAGCCTGTTTGTACTCCTATTAGTCATATGAGGAAGTCTCCTTAGAGTTGCTTAGACCAGTGCCAGCAAGGAAGCAAAGGCAACCAGTGAACTTCCTCATCTGAGCCCCTGTGCAGTTTGGGTGTTGTATGTGTTGTGTGCGGGTTCCCCACGCTGTCATACACTCCATTCTTCCGGTTGCAACACAATGGGTCTGCCCTAGACCCTCAGCCAGTAACCTGCCACCTATTTCTGTGTGTTGTCACGTATGTTTGATCAGTAGGAGAAGCAGTACTGAATATTGTAATTTTTGAAATACAAGCAACCCGTAATTGGATTCGCAGAGAGCAGCATTTCAGCAGTCCCAGAACAAAAGCACCACCGTGCCCATGAATCTGACGACAGAAGAATAGCTTTGGGGATTCGTTTCAGGTACATTGAAAGATCATTTCATTTGCATGTTGTGACATAGTGATTTGATCTGTCAAAATAACAATAATGCTTTCAGTTGTGAAAGCCAAGCTGGTCTATTTTTGGAAAACCACACCGACGCACACACCGGTACCAAGCATTTCCCTCTGGAATGCAAGACACCATATTCTGCGGTGAATTCCCCTGAGAATACAGTTTCTCTTAAGGAAGTGATTCGCAGGTCAGAATTGAGAACATACAGTACATATTACATTGAGTAAAAGAAATGTTCAAATACACCCAGCATAACTACTGAATATTCAAACGCAGCTGGCCTACATTGCATAGGATTAAAACAGCAGGAAATTAGCAACATTTAATACATACAGTACTTTGAAGTTTAATACTTATTGTACAGATACGTTACAGAGGAGTGGGATGAAGCGTGAGTGCAGATATTGTACAGGGAGTTATCCCAGTTTAACACAATGGTTTTTCCTAAATTTCAGCCCCTCTTAGGGAGTTTTTCCTAGCCTCTGTGCTTCAACACAGTTGTTGCTTGCTTCTTAGGGTTTCAGGTAGGGTCTTTTGTAAAAAGCACTTTTTGACAACTGCTGATGTAAAAAGGGCTTTATAAATAAATTTGATTGATTTATTGATTGTGTACACCTGATCTGGCTGATTCATATGGTCTGGAGACAGAACATGACAGCCTGGTTAACCCCAATGTTTGTCTGAGCCCTCCGTTACAATCACAACACACTTGTCATACAATTAACAATGATTGACACATTTAATGAATTCTACATTTACTAAATCCTTTTATGGTAATATGTTTTCATAAGTATTTTGTTAAAGCGTGGGGCAGTGCCGGTCTGTAAGGATCTTTTCTTTATATTGACACTGCTATCGACCCCAGCGCCACGTAAATGTTGCTTCAACTCCATTTCTTATCATTTCTGTTGGAGGTGTGACATAATTATAGACCATGCATGACAGCTGGTTTTACAGAAACAGTTACCTTTGTTCCAGGAAATGTTTGAGATTCCTAGGAAAAAGACTTGCTTTCTTATCTACCTGCATTTGCACAACAGTAAAGCATACCAGCAGAGGGTTCATTTTGCAGAACAAGCATAATGTTTTTTTTTCCTTTTACGGATATTCAATTGTGACAGTTATTCAATGCACAGTGTCAAGTGATTAGTCTTAAACAAAGACATACAGCAAAAGGTTTAGTTGCCAGAATCTAGTAACTTTACCAGAATTCTCTGTTTTGAAGTCCGGTTGGAAAAATCCCAGAATAAGAAGGTAATTAGCAGGACATTCTGAGTCCTCCAACCAGGATACAAATTGGACCATAGGCCTGAGTTAATAAGAACTACACCAGTCATATTTTTTTGAAGGTTTTGCAACACAAACTGAATCTTCTTATGCATGTCCTTTCTTTTACCAAACACTGTGAAGTAAATAGCTGTTTATCTAAATATCAATGCATGTGGTTCTACCTTCCTGTTACTACACCATATTGTAAAGGTACTATCTGAGAGATACTTTTTTATAGTAACTCACCATTACACTAAAATACATTTGTGCTTTCAG
>JACXGI010004070.1:24690-56880 GCA_016801175.1 Esox masquinongy
CCCCCCCCCCCCCCCCCCCCCCACAAAATAAAAAACAGCCATAACTAGAGGCAGAACCACAACACATGTGGTATTCAAATAACTTGACAGTTGTGGAAACCAAAAAAATGAGAGAGCTCTTTACACCCACTAGCCGTCTGCTGCAGGAGGACCCGCCCTCGCTAATTTTACTTTGCATCTTGATGTTAGATAAACGGGGGAACAAGGGAGAGGGGTGTGTGTTTCAAATAATTCATTATCTGATTCCTGAAGCAGAATAAATATCAAATATGATCGTATTGTGATAGTAGATAAATGTATGTAATTGTCGCACTGATTAGTCACTAAAAACATTCACAGCCATGGACATAGAAACCAGTAGATATCAGGTCATTCCTTCCACAACTGACAGTATAGATTTTGGTGCTTAAACTGAAAAAAATTACTGGGACATTTCTCAATCATCTGAATATATTATCTAGTCTTTACTATTCAAATAACTGCATAACTAAGTTCTTGCTCTTACTGAGAAATTTAACTTCTCACTTCGGTCGGTCTGCAGAACAAACAACATCACTATGACTATCAAAGCCAAACCTAATTAGGCTGGTGTTAACCCTTGTTCCAGGGCCATTATATGCGCTCCTTTTGTCAGTTCTCAGTCAGGTACCATGGCCTGTCGGGGGAAGTCTCTGGCAGTGGTTAGATACGGGGGTGGAAAACAATGCTTGCATATCCACTCAGTCCGCAACCTTTTTTTTTTTTACAACTTCACAGTCCTCTCACAACCATCTGGTTCCATACCCACCCCCAGGCTGAGCACATCTTCAAAACAACCCTTTACGAACAAACAAAAAAGGCACCAGATTCTGAGAAACAACCAAATACGAAACGATTCCAAATGTCAACAGACGAAATGTGGCGAGCGTTCGCCAGGTTCTCGTACTACAATTCCAGGAACTCCGGGGTTCCATTCTAGAAGCGGTGGCCTACAGCGATGCACCGGGAGCGGTCATGTGGAAACCTCAACAACGATTAGCATGCTCACCGTGCACTACTCGTACTATTGTTGTCGTGGAAAAATATATCTTCTTGCCAAAAAGGATGCAACAACTCAAAAGATGCAATAACTCAGGAGTTTGTGGATTCAATTTAGACTTTTAATGAGTAATCATAAAAGCCGAGTTGACCTGCAGGAACAACTGTCTGGCCAACCCGGGACACACATATTTATACAGTGTTATCTTGTACAATCTTCCTAGCCACCCCCTTATGCTAATTCTTGGGCGGATCTTACTCCCCATCCGCCACCATTGTTTCCCAACCTTCCAAGATCCTTTCTCTGTTAAATATTGGTGGCGCAGGCTTCAGGGATTTGTTTAAAAATAATAGCGCCATTAGGGCCCTATACATTTTGATTATTCAGACAATCATTAATCATGTTATATATCGCTGAAAATCATTAATCACTATTGCCATAATGATCCCCATAATGATTATTTGTATCCTTACTTACGTGCCTACTGATTATATACTCATTCATAAAGGGTGATGATAGCTCAGAAACGATCCTATGTCAAACCTCTATTCTTTCTATATATCCTATATATTCCCCCCTTTGGGGCTTCAACAAGCCCCAAAATTGTTCGATGGGGAACCATTAAGCTAAACACCGGCTCAGCGCAGCATGGGATTTCGCCCGTATACGTTCCCAATTTACTGTACTGCCAACACGTGATTTAGGTTGGTCTGAACCATTGCTTCTGTGACATTAGCCACCACAGACCAATACAATTTCAAACCACAGCCAATACTGGATCCCTCAGTTCGCAGTGTAGCCTGTACAACCTTCAGCTAGCATGGCTTCCTCCCACTCGTCTTCACTCAGAGAGGTGGGTAAAGTAGCATGCTTATTTCAGGATGTAATACAAATCAACCGCAGCGAGGATGACACAGGGAATTCCCTCTGCAGTACAATAACTCAGACCATTCATGTTTTCCATGCTCACTAAATTTATTTACAGTACAAAAATCAGTAACTACTACAGGCAAAGGTCAAACCCAGACAAACATGGAAAAAAATCTGTCACCCGCCCTTTGATTAACAGAGAAGGGGGCGGGGATAAGTCAAAAAGGAAGGCAAATAAGCAAGCTTACTGACTGTCTGGGTTTCATTCTTGACAGGTGATGAGTGTAGAGAAATGGATTTGGACAATGCTGTATACTCACAAATAATGTTGCCCTACAGACACTCATGTAGCAGAAAAAGTATTATTCTTTATTATTCAAAATAAGCAGTTGTTTCTGGTGATTGAACTGTGTTATTTACAGGTAATAAACGTAAACATCCCAGGAAAAATGAAAGGTTCATGTGAAGTGAGGTCTGGGTCTGCTATGAATCCCTGGAGTCCCAAACGGGGTTCTGGTAGTGTGGAATGGGCCACAGGGTAAGGTATCAGGGCAGTCCAATTTCATTTAAAATATGTCAATTCATGAACTGACATTTATATTCCAAGAGGATTTTGGGCACTGATGGGAGCTCAAATGGAACTGACCTCAACTCTGTTCCGTTCCCTCCCTCTTCATCGATGTCTGCTCCTGTCCTTGTCTTTAGACTTCCTGGGTGAGCGGCTGCGACTCCGCTCCCTGTAGCTGCGCTCCCGGTCACGGCCCTCTGGGCGATGCTTTTCACGGGACCTGCTGTGCTTACGGCGGCCATCTCTGTCTTTTTCCCGGGAGCGGGAACGCTGCCGCTCCGTCTTCTTCTCCCGTCTGGGCACCTCACTGTCACCCTGTCGGGGGAACAGGTTGAAGAAGGTTGACAAAAGGACCAGTGTTGCTTAACACTAGAAAGGCCAAGTGGGTTATTTTGACTCAAAGGAAAATTATGACAAATATATATATACAATTTGTTTAAGTACACAAATCGGCTGATTAATTTGCTGTAACCTCTCACTCAGGAAGAGCAGGGTTGAGGAAGCACAAGTTCAATGTCATCCCCCCCATTTTGATTGTGCATGAACACAATCGAATGGCATGTTTAATTTCGTATGAGACATATTTAAAAGACTGTCAGAAAGACTCCTCAGTGCAAGGAAGCGGGATCCAGAAAGGCCTCTAGAGTTACATACATAAATGAAAAGCTCTCTGTATGGCTGCAGTGTTTTGTGTCACAAGTGCTGATATAACAGGCCATTTCCAGACTGCATGAGTCATGCTTACTCAACCTCACTCTGAAGCTTAAACTTGATCATTGTTGTGAAAAAACGGTAAACTGTCTTTTCCCAGCTCAACGTTTGGAAGACAATGAGGAATGACACTGGTCGGTCAACCTTGGATTTCTTAGACTTCCTGGTGTCCTCTTCGTCTGAGTGATAGTGTTTTTTGTCTTTGTGTTTTTTCTCAGCATGCTGATGGCTAGTTCCTTCTTCCTCCAGTAGCAGGTCATACTTAGAGCTTTCAGGAACGTTAAGGAAAAATGAAAAAGTAAAGCAATCGGTTTTTGAAAAAGTTTACCAAAACAAATGTATTTTAAAAAAGTACTTTCTCCAGTATAGAAATGTCCTGAAATTAGCTGCAATCTCTCTGGCATAATAGCTATGTGATTTAAAGTGTAATACACCTTAACCCCATTGTTCCACTTCACATTAGATAGCAAACATAAAACAACATTGAAGGATACTCTTGCTTAGGTTTGATACTATCCTTTAGACCTAATTTGGACCCCACATGGTTTTCATAGGCCTTGAAGTCATCCTTTGTATACTTTCCACCTAGAAAACAAAAAAGACCTTGTTGAGTACACTATGTGGGAGAGAAAGTGAAATGCACATCTTTTGTGTAAAGTGCTTGATAAAGGCCTAGACGAAAGTGTCTGAAAGTATCATTAAAATAAATATCTCAATATGTTCAAGTGAGTTGTTTTAGTAAGTGCTCACCTTTCCCTTTCCATTTGATCTTGGAGACAGACTGGCTGAAGTCCACGTGTATGCGTCTGTCATCTATGAGTACGTTGTCCATCTTAAAGAAGGCCTTTTCACAGTCCTCCTCCTGTAAACAGACACCACACACCTTATGTCTAGAACAGGGCAATGTGAGCAATTTACGCGCGAATAGAAATAAACAGTCTGTTTATTCTTAAACTGTACGACCATTTCAAGTGGAGGCATGTAGTCTCAATTCTGACTAACTGATGCCCCCTAGTGATACCTTGTGAACTGTTTAAATACCGTAGTTCTGAAAATGTTCCCATGTCTTGAGGATCGGGGAACCTCACTGGGAAAGTATGTACGTAGAGAACTGAGATGTCAGTTCTGGTACCATTTTTAACCTATTCCCATTTTTGTCTTATGCAACTGTATCTGCAGCTTTATCTAATTGCAACAATTACAAACAGATTAGAGAGAGTTGAAGATCATGGCAAGATTTTTCCTCATAGGCATCCACGCCGAACCATTCAGTTGTTTTGTGGGTCAGGTCATCTGCCTACCTCAGCTAGCTTGGCAGGCACCTAAACTGCCTGAGGGAGTCACTAAAGTGTAATGAAGTGAAAGGAGTATTTATCTGGCATATGATAAAAACTAACCCTACCATGGCGTTGTTTTTTTTAATGTACAGCTCTGGAAAAAATTAAGAGACCACTCCTAATTTTTCTTAAATCAGCATCTCTACATGTATGGCAGCCATTCCATTCCAGTGTCTGTTAAATTCCAACACAGGCACACCTCATTTTACTTAATGAGGTACTGATTAGGTGATTACCTGAACCAAATCTAATTTAACAAGGAAAAGTATAAAAACCACTGGTATGTTAATCACGATCCTCTTTCAATAGGACCAGCTGAATGGCAAAAACAGTGCAAATAGTACCTAAAAGGTAATTTGAATAAAAAAATAACTATTCAGCATGACAAAAGAGTTGAAAAGAAAAGCTTTGAGTGAAGAAAAGAAGCGTTGAATTCTGTCTTTACTGGCAGAGAGATACAGTGAGCGTCAGGTTGCTTCCATCCTGAAAATTTCAAAGATGGCGGTTCATAAGAACAAGGTCCAGCAACAGACATTGGGGACAACAAAGCTACAGACTGGCAGAGGGCGAAAATGACTGTCCACTGACCGAGTTGACTGTCAACTCATTTGAATGTCAATCAACAACCGTAGGATAACATCAAGTGACCTACAAAAAGAATGGCAAACAGCAGCTGGGGTGAAGTGCACGGCGAGGACGGTTCGAAACAGGCTCCTAGGGGCAGGGCTGAAGTCGTGCAAAGCTAGAAAAAAGCCCTTCATCAATGAGAAGCAAAGAAGAGCCAGGCTGAAGTTTGCAAAAGACCATAACAATTGGACCGTAGAGGAATGGAGTAAGGTCATCTTCTCTGAAGAGTCAAATTTTCAGCTTTTCCCAACACCTGCTCGTCTAATGGTTAGACGGAGACCTGGAGAGGCCTACAAGCCACAGTGTCTCGCACCCACTGTGAAATTTGGTGGAGGATCGGTGATGATCTGGGGATGCTTCAGCAAGGCTGGAATCGGGCAGATTTGTCTTCGTGAAGAACGCATGAATCAAGCCAAGTACAAGGTTATACTGGAAGAACACCTGCTTCCTTCTGCTCTGACAATGTTCCCCAACTCTGAGAATTGTTTTTTCCAGGAGGACAATGCTCCATGCCACACAGCCAGGTCAATCAAGGTGTGGATGGAGGACCACCAGATCAAGACCCTGCCAGCCCAATCTCCAGAGCTGAACCCCATTGAAAACCTCTGGAATTTGATCAAGAGGAAGATTGATGGTCAAAAGCCATCAAAAGTGGAGAGCATGCCAAGATGCATGAAAGCTGTGATTAAAAATCAGGGTTATTCCACCAAATATTGATTTCTGAACACGTCCTAAGTTAAAACATTAGTATTTGGTTGTTGAAAAATGAACATGAATATGTTTTCTTTGCATTATTTGAAAACAATGCATCTTTTTTTGGTTATTTTGACCAGTTGTTCTTTTCTACAAATAAATACTCTAAATGACAATATTTTTATTTGGAATTTGGGAGTAATGTTGTCAGTAGTTTACAGAATAAAACAAAAATGTTCATTTTACTCAAACACATACCTATGAATAGTAAAACTAGAGAAACTGAATTTTGCAGTGGTCTCTTAATTTTTTCCAGAGCTGCATGTACACATTATTTGTGTTGTTTGCAGGGAGAAATTAGATGTAGATTGTTGTAGCATAAATCAAGCCAAGGCAGAAATATTGTTTCATGTCAAATTTTTGAGGGGTGTGGCAACAATTATTCTGCTGTCACATAGCGTCACAATTAAATAAATCCAGAGGAATCCCTGAAATAATTCCCCAGAACATATACACTGATTGAAAGCCAAACCAATACCAACCTTTTCAAACTCGATGAAAGCATAGCACAGGGACTCTCCAGACTTCCAGTCTCTGATGATCTCACAGCTGTACCAAAAATGAGATTGTGTTAATTATGTTAAAAAGAGACAATTCAAATTAAAAATTTAAATTCAAAAGAGTCTCATCAATTTCAATATTGCCATGGGTCTATTCAAAATAAATAGACATACACCTAGTAAGATACAGGACCAAGTCATGTACTGTAAATAGGCCAGAACTTACCATTTTATGGGTCCAAATCGGGAGAATATGATTTCCAGGTCCTCATCTGTGGTAACAGGGTTCAGCTTACAAACAAACAGCACATTCTCAGGAGGTTTCACTTCTGCGTCAGGGAGATCACCCACCTACAAAACCACATATGAAGATCGCACACATCAACCACATCTCTAGAACAGCGGCGTTTGCTAGGTAATTATCTACCTTTTGGGTTCTTCAACACCAGCCTGTACAAAAGCGTGGTAAATCCGATCCTTGACTCCTGAAAGTATGGCCGTCCAGTATAAGACTAGGTGGGCGGAACCAGAAGAATGCCCTCTTCTCACCATCTCCAGTAGAATGGCCTGGGTCTTGGCCTCCTTCTCCTTCAGCAGCTCATCCAGCTCCTCAGCCTTCTTCCCGACTGTGTCGTCGATCACTTCGTCGGCTCCAATACGACCACTCTGAACGCCGAAGAGGGAACAGTGCGGTGAGGCTTTGCAAATGCTCTTTAAAATGACACTCAATACTATAACAATACCACCATCAAAATGGTCCTGGACATGACCTAGTGTCGATCACTAATTCGAAGCCATTTACTAACCGAACAGAACGGTTAATGTCCAAAAATATATATTGATTGCAAAACAGTAGCTAAAGAGCTCAATACTGAAAACTGACAAAGATCAGTTTATAGCTAACTAGCTACAAGCAAAATTTCTGAGTAGTTGTCTGTCCAAACGTGTTGGCTACTTTACTCCTTCAAATGGCAACAGGCCAACTTGTAGCAGCACACTCAAATCACGTGGGAACACAGCCGCACATTTGGAACTTTGGAAGGTTTTGAAAGTGTGCCTCTGGAGTACAATTATTTGGTGTGGTTTTTCCCCTCTTACATTGTACAGGCAACAATTAAACAGAAGCACAATTAAGTAGAAAAATACCAGGTCACATTTAAGATCTTTGAAAACTGAATTAAGACAACTGAAGACACTCTAAAGCAGTCAATTCAGATAATTAATATATCTTAATAGAGTATAATGTATTAGTTTCTACCGTATTATACACAGTTTGGACTCATTTGAATTTTTTTGTTGTGAGAACTAGTGTTGTCGAGCCACAATGCCCAACACCAGAACAGAGCCAAAAGAATGAAGGAAAAGATAATCAAGGAAATACTACACAATCCAGGTGTATAAAGCTATTAGTGACTTGACCAAGAAGACTCACAGATGGAATCGCTGCCATAGACTAACATGTATTGACCCAAACACACAGCTAATCAAAGTATTTTAGTCATTATTTTTCATCAATATAAAAAAGTGTCTTACACTGACAATATTTTTTTTTTATTTCATGAAATTAATACTTATTCAATACCCTGTACATTTTAGGGACACCTTGTTTTGAACGAAATTTGTACACAAACTGTTCCAATTTCGTCCACTTTTGCTCTGAAGGAGAGATATGAATGCCCAGTCACTCACATCCAGCTGTTCCTTGGTAGGTTCAGGGGAGCGCTCAGGCACCGGAAGGTCCGGAGGGTCATCAAAAGGGTCTTCCAGGATCAGAGTGTGATTTATCCTGCAGTGACACAAACATCACAGTGCTTTTCTCTCCATGTTACACTGGGTTTGCTTGAACCTTAAATTCATACAATTATATTTTAATTCACCCCTAAAGTCCACTACATTGGTCAATGATTCTACATTGATCTGCTGACCTGATATCCTGAAAAGGGATGAAGTCCTTGTCAACAAAGGTCTCATTAATCTTGGCTAAGACGTCCATGCCCTCCGACACCTCTCCGAAAACTGTGTGAACTCCATCCAGGTAGTCCAAGTTTTCACCAGTTGTGATCAAGAACTGGGGTGTAAAGAGATTGTTACAGCAGAAATTAGAAAAAACTTGGAACTAGTGTCTGAGGTATCAGATGCTCCTGCAGGAATCCAGCTAACTGTAGCTTTTTAAATCAGAGGTATTAAACCCTCTCCTCTGAGACCCCTAGATCTTTCACAATTTGTTGTAGCCTTCACCAGGCACACCTGATCCACTAATCAAGGGCTTTGTGATTGGCTGTCAAATGCACACTCTAGACTTGATCAAATACATGGAACGGGTGAGGGTGAGGGTTGAAGGTGAGGGTTGAATTCAAACTGACAATAGATAAATACAGAATGACAATCTAAGTTTCTTTTCTAGCCCATTCGTAGAAAATAACTCCTTTATAATATATTTACGATAGAATCCACTTTGGCAGGGAGTTTTTTTTTTTTTTTTTAAATACACTGGCACTCGGTCTGAATGATATCATGCAGTACATCACTTGCGGTACAGTTTGGGAGATTTTCAATCAAGTTTTGAGGCACAACAGTTAAACCACTTATCTAGCATGCTCAGAAACGCTGTGTGTAGTTCCTCAGCTACAGTAAGCATATCTTATTTTAAATATGTATTCCCACTAATATGAAAGATTAGGAAGCTAGGTTATGTATGCAAAAAAGCACAGGAGTGTGGTATAAGGCCAATGCACCACAGCTAAAAGCACGACGCATATGGGTCTGGACTATAGTTTTAGCCAATTCTTGGCAACTTAATGTAAGCATTGAATACTCCAGGGGAGTGTTGTAAAGGTTTTACCAACCTGAGAACCATGCTGATCACTGCCATTATTCACCATGGATACAATTCCCTTCTTTCTGTGTTTGATCCGTGGGTTTTTCTCTGCATCAAAGTAGCGTGCCTGGTCTCCGTAGAGTATACTGAGAGTTTAGAAAAGACAGTATCAACATTTCTGTAAAATAACAACTGAAGACAATTTTGGAAATTGATGAAGATGCTGAAAGAGGACTTGCCCATAGACAGATTCACCGCCACGGCCAGTCCCAGTGGGATCTCCAGTCTGCACAATGAAGTCTCTCTGGACATTGTGAATGAGGCAGTAGTTGTAGAATTTGATTTTGCATAACTTCAAGAAATTTAGGGAAGCTGAAAAATTGGACAATCAGCATTAAAACAAAACAACTCAGTAATTCATGCCTTCTTTGGGAACGCCACAAAATTCAAAGGATATGGTCAGAGGCTTTTTAAAGGGGCCATAAGTAAGGTTTTTGCTGTACTACTTGCGTAAATGCAATAATATATTACCCGAAGACATCTGTAGTTAATGTTTTAAGTAACTTTTTTCTAAAATTGTTCCAAGTACCTGAGATATTCCTCATTTAAACTTTCTCGCCGGTCCGTCTATCAGTTTGAATTGACGTGAAGTCTCCGCATACTTGCTTTAAACAGTCGCAGTACTGTCCCCCCACTCTAAACCACCCTGGACTAGCTAATACTATTCTAGTCTCTTTTGTTAAGGGGGGAGACAATTTGTGTTATTGTTAAAGTTCAGTCTTGTAAACATTCGAGGCAGGATTCTACACAGTGCCCCTTCTGTGGGCAACCCATTATCATTTAACAAGAGACTGAGTCTGACAAATTTTCCGATATGGTTGAAAAGAGATCTTTCAAATTATTGTGCACACTGGGAATCCTCTTAGCACCTATTATGTAAAAACATTAGTTAAATAGTCGAAATCAAATGGTCCTCCAACTCTAAAGAGAATGGAGGACTCAAATGCTAAATTATTACAAATACGCAAGAACATCGTGAAACACTGTACTGTAGTTATTAATATTTATACACTAAGTGTATAGTTTCAAATATGTTTTGCACCACTCTACACAGAGAAACGGTAAATTGACTTGTGCCCATGACATGACAATCTTAGCAACATGTCTACAGTACACGTCAGTTCCCTAACTACAAATCGGAAAAAATATTTTTTTTAAAGTTAGCTGACAGCTAGCATTCCCAGCTAGCTAGCTTTTGTTTTTACTAATAGCCGGGTAGCTAATAGTTAGCTATATGGCTAACTAGCAAGCTAGTACTTTCCAGTTGCAATTTAAAATGTGACTGGCAGATCTTATTATTTTCAAATGTATTAATTTCTACCAGACATATAGCGTTGAATGTATTTCTTACTTTTAGGCCTTTCTTCTGTAAATAAATCAATGACGATATCACCCAATGTTGTTTCAAGAAGAACCGCCATGCTTGCGGAGAAACTACGCACGCGCTAATGTTTCATTTCCGTCTATAGAGATGGAAAGAAGTCTCCGTGACTCGATGCAAAGAGCTCCAAGCCAAAGAGTATGTTTGGTTTGCATGCCCCGTTGCGATGGAGCTCCCACTTAAGTACCAATGGTGGTTACAAAAAATGCATACTTCTGGTCTAGTAACTTGCTTTTGTTTATTGTTCTGGGGTTGTTTTTAAGACTTTTAAATGAAAGGTAGTTCGAGAGTCAAATGAGCCGTCTCTTTCAGGTGAATGGAGCAACAAGATAAGGCTCACTAAAAGGACTCGGAATAGTTCTCATGTTTCCTGTTTTCATCTCTAATTATTCGGTCGAATCACGATTGGGCGAAGGCATTACTGTATTGGCTTTACTGTAAGAACAAAATTATAGCCTGCTCGGCTACAAATCAGGGGTATGCCTTAAAAACATCGCACAAAACCGGCCACCTCCCTTACCACTTTTGCCCGTAAGCGTGAAAGTTCAAACCGAGTTAGCTTTATAGAACTCCCTCAAACATTCGATTAATCTGGTCTGGTCGTACGGGTAGGCGTGTTAATCTCTGTGGTCCTTTTAGTGAGTGAACTGTTTTCATTTATCCACCATCTTTGGTGTTGTTTCTTTCACAATTTTTTTTATAGACGACAGCTAGAAGATGGCGATGAAACGAACATCAATTTATGTTCTATTTATTCTGTTTATGTCATTCATTAGGGTGGAGTCTGCACCTCGACAATTGAACACGGTACGAAATGATTTAACTAACAGATAGTTTAATAACTCAACTGGCTGTATCTATTTAGTGTCAGATAGGCAGCTTATTTTGTTAGCCAGCTAGCTAATAATGCATTGAAGATGACGTTACCTTCGTTGCTATCATCTGACTCAATACAGTAATGGCTGTGTTGTTACCGTTAGACGGCATGTGCTCAATAATATCGATGTTTATTTGAACACCTCACTTAAGTGGTAATTATATAATGGTGATCAGTACACTAATATTTTACTTTCCGATTCTTGATTTTCACTCAGGAAAGCATACTGATCAATGTGACAGCGGGGACATTGGGTGATACACAGGCGCAGGAGTCCAACAATTTGCAGGTAAGTTGTATGTTGTAGTCCCTAGTTAACCCTGTCAGAATGTCATAGAACCTAAACTTTAACGTTATTCATTTTCAGATAAACCTGAATATTTCAGTAGATGAGGAGCAGGTGCTCATTAATGACATCCCTGTTGAGTTGTCTGGGGTGACCAGGTTAAACTGCCAAGCCTTGCTGTGTGAGTAGTGAAAATACTTCTGCCGCTTATAACTTTGTTACATCCCTGCATTCTGCCTGAATAACCCAGCTTTTCTATTCCATCTACAGTGGATACCACCAATGGCACCAGTGAATTTGAATCTGGTGACTATGTGTCCACGGTCACCCGGGTGATGGTGAGCCAGAATCGCCTGTGGAGTGATTTAGAAGAGGTGGTGGCTCTCCAGGTGCTCAGCGAGGTCATCGAGATGGAGGGAAAGAAGGTGAAGTTGTTTGACGGGGACATGGGGACATGGAATCAGGCTGTGGCTGCGGATTTGACTTCCGGTATCATTAGTCCGGTGGACCAATGGATGTGGCGCTTCCCGATACTCCTGCGCATATGCAGATCACATTTTGCACATCCATTGATTCTCTTCGCAGTCTCTGTTATACTCTTAGAGTTCAGGCTTCACTAGCCATTGGTCGGATTCAGATTTGCCTACATTCGCTCTCATGAAATTATGAGAAGGTGACATATAAATAATGTGTGGTGAACATATAATAATTGGATGAGAGAGGTGAATATATCCTATAAATTAACTTGATGTACTCATTTACAGATTTACAGTTCCAGCATATGGATCTATCTAGATCTGATCCAGGTTGATAATTAGAGTTGAGTGGAGTAAATTGCAGCTATTTAGTTCACAGTGTGGAAGTGGCCTTATGTGGTAAGAATAGTTTGGTTAATCTCTATGGGACTGATGGTCGGTTTGTGAGGACCACACCTTAGGGAACAAAATATTTCAGGTTGTGGCATTTTTCTGGGCTAGATTAACATGTACTGCCCACTGGCCTGCCAGAGGATAATGTTTTGGAATAGTGGATGGGAGGGGTCAGTAATGCTCTTCCCTGCACACACTTGATCTGGAATCATTTTGGACTTAAATCAAGGGCAGGTGGCAGTGAATGACATGAAAATGTTTTCCATATATTGTTCCATTATTTACAACTGTGATCAATGTGATCTTGCCGTGAGACATTGACCCAGCTTTGATTTAACTTGATAAAATGAGCATAGAGTAGGCCGCAGAATAAACACACAAACCCAGAACATGATCCACACATGCCCAGAAGCTTAATACAGCTCTGATTCTCTTGGTCTGTCGATCCACAACCACTACAAAAAATAATGGTGTTAGGACAGTTATATAACTGCTCTAGGAGCATGTTCGCACCATGGTCGTACAATGGTGGAAAATCTGTGATTTTTTTTTTTTTTTAGGTCCAGCAGCCAGAAATGTGTGAAGTAAAGATACTTATGAGCCCCAATTTCCAGAAGCTAGCTCAGTATACCAACACCTACCCAATTGGGCATAGTGAGATTTTCAGGATCCCAAGGGAAAATGACGTGGTCATCACAGATCCAACAAATCCTAAGAAAGGTATGCAAGAATTGCATTTTCTTTTCTTCTCGTACGTCGCATGACGACGACAACTAATTTGCATGGCTAAAGCAATGCTCCTGATTAAGTTGGTAAATTTTTATTATCCACATCCTTTTGCTCAGCAGAAGACCAGGTGATGTCCCAGACCACTAGTCAGTACCCTATGAAGCACGCCGATACCACTCAAGAGGAGACTGCGGCACCAGGAAAGCTCCCAGAGACCCCCCTCCGCATGGACCCAGACCTGCTGTACGATAACGGCGATGATGAGGATGACTTGAGAGTGCTGTCGGATCAGATGCAGACAGACACACCCCTCAGAGAATCGATCTCCTCTTACAGTGTAAGTGAGCTTCACATCCAGAGTCAAATCTGGTCCACACTGTTCCTTTGCCAGAGTGTGCACTCACCGTGCTTGGAAACTCCACATGTTTGCAGGCCATGTGTCGATGGGTGGAGGACGTGAAGATCCGCCTGCGACGCTTCTGGTCGGAGTCCTTGCCACTGTTCTTCTTGGTCATGTGGGTGGTGGTGATCGGTGTTGTGGGGTCGGCCGTCATTGTCAAGATCTTGGATCTGCTTTTCCCAACGTGTGAACACAAGTATGTTTTCCCACCGGTTCTGGGTAAACCTGCTTTCAGATGAAACATTTGTCCGGCCAGTGTGCATTAGTTGTTGGCCACTCTGTACTGCCAAGGACTGTTTCTTAGTATCTCTCATCTTGTTTAAGTATGATGCTTATGAGAAAACTTGACAATGTTGCGTTTTCTCCTCCCAGGGGAATTTTTCATTTAAATCCTGCCACTCTGATGCCGGAGGACGAAAAACACACCCTGCTAGAGAACATTGAAATAGAGGCAGAGGAGGACAAAAAGCCTTAATGGAGTGCTGAAGACTTACTCTGGAGTGAGTCTGATTGCGGTTGTTGAAAACACAAGGCATTATGTGGTTATAGAAACCATCATCTCTTTTGTAGCACTTATTATACATGCATTACACCCACAGTGTTGTATTTTTTCTCCAACATTATAGTCTCCTCAACACATCTGAGGTGTTAGTACTGGAAGCAGATACTCCTGGACCTGGTTACCTACTGATCTTTTACTTCATGATGATTGTGTTACCTCACAGTGCCTCAGTAACATGTCTGCTTTGTGTTAAGAAAAACAGATGGTTGTTTATTTTCCCGATTGCTCGTTTCATATTTCATCATTCCGACTGGAGGGTTGAACTGAGAATTATTTGCGTGAAACTTTAAATCATAACATACAAACAACTTTTATTTACTGTGTTTCAGACAGTTCATATTGAGTTGGAACTCAACAATTCTCAACAACAAATAATTGAATGTTGCTATTGCATTTTGACTGAATTTGATGGCCTGTGCTTATGTCCATAAAATGGACAGATTGACCTAGTCTTGCAGCCGTCATTGGGTGCAGTGCAAAATAAATAATGATGACGATGAGATCAGATACCAACCATTACAGTTAAACAAAGGCACTATTCTTAACGCTAAATCATCTCGAAAGCATATTCATTTGGCTTTCGCAGACCTGTAAAACATAGAACAGACATGAGCTGAAGTAGAGAATCATGTCCAGTCTATACATTCGTTTTCTAATCGCTCTGAAAACATTGCACTCACTGAGACCCCGCTGCTTCATTAAATGCATTTGTTTGCATTTTAACTGAAATGTATGAATATGGTTACTTGATGTTCTTTGAAATGTGAAGGAATGACATTGTCATGTGCAGTGAAGGTGGATGTCTGAATCAACACCTAAAGGACCTTTGTTCATTTTTTTTTTTCTTTTTAAAGCGCCCCTTACTTTTTGTCTTATAGTTCCTAGTCACACTCAGTCTTGTCGCAATAGCTAATTGGCAGGTTTGCCTCAAAGCAGGCTAGGCATGAGAAAAATATGACTCAATCATCGGGTATGTTTACAGATACACTTTAATAATTAAACCTACTGTAAACTGATTACAGCAGTAGGGCAATACTACTCAGCTGATATTAAGATTGGCAATTTCCTGTGTTTATCAGTCCCATCAGGAAGCCTGATATAAGACTCGTCCATAAAAACAATAATGGCATTGTGTGCATGTAACCGTACCCAACCGGATTCTGAAGACTAGGCTTCTGGTTGACTTGCGCTTTAGCTGTGAATACAGCACCATTGGCCTTCTGCCTCAACAGAACTTGTATCAGAAGCCATAACAGGGTGTTGCGGTTGGCTGTCCATCAGCTTCATAGGAAACTGCATGCTGACAAGTGGGTAAAGTGGAACTTAACATTGTTCTTTTACCTTTTTGTTGCTTCTATGGTGCCTCACGACTCCATTTCAGTTTTGTGTGTTGTACTGAAGCATGGGAGCATGACTCGTGTGATGTATTTTCATTTGAATCAAAATGTACATTGGATTCCCAAATCCTGCTCAATAAATGTGTTTCTGTAATGTTCTTGTGGCATTCACTCAGTCTAAACACTACAGCCAGGTAACACGATGAGGGCATTTGGACACCTCATGTATGCAAGTAATTCACTTTTATAACTTTATTAACAAAACATTGTTAGTGTTCTATGATCGCATATAAATTCACATCCACAAAATGTGATGAGAACCAGTTTTTCCCTAAACACACATTTAGAAAATAAAATTGTGTATAAAATAAAATTTAGAGTAGTAACTTTGATTAACAGATACCCAAACAGTATTTTACCAGATAAAACCTAAAGACACTTTGGTAGTAAAAGATGTTCTACAAATGATCATAGGATTTGCTGTCAAGAGACCTAGCAGTGCAAATTGTCACTCAAGTATAAATGGACCATACTAAAACATTTTGGAATGTATTCTACTATCCTTGTTTTATTTTGGGCCATAATAGAAGTTAAGTGCATATGGTTACCCTAATGTACTTCAAGAGACGTTGCATCGCCTGGCCTAAAATATAATTTACAAATGAAGGGAAGACCCCCCCCCAAGCAGAGGAGGTGCTGCAGACGTCCTTATTAAACACTTTAGCAGGAGCCAAACTCTTCGATCCACTTCTCATATTTCTCAAGGTCTGAAGCAGAAACAGACTTCGAGACTTTCTTCAAAGAAGACTCAAAGTCCTCCATGGTGGTGGGCATGTGCATCTCATCTCTGGAGAGGTTACGGATCTCTTCTGGCGTCAGCCCCTCAATCCTCCGTCGCATGGCCATCAGAGAGGCGTCCCTATAGACGTTAAGACAGGGTTCACTCAAGGCGGTGGGAAAACAACTACTCTGCTATTGCTTAAAGATGCATCCCACGATTATTGCCGGCGAGCCGAAAAAGGTCCCCAAAAGTGGTTTACTTTGCCAATTTGTGCCCCGTGTCATCAAAACCATTTGCATACAAACTTTGACTAACTGAGGTTAGCCCAGACTAAGTCCTATGGACTTCAGAGTATGGAAAGGGTGTTTTGATTTTGTCAGCAAGGGGTGTTAATAATTAAGGGGATACACACCACTGGTTGGATATCTCCATTTTAAACCGAACAAATCATAATCTGTTTTACTAAGCACCACCCCATGAAACCAAACTCATATTTAGCTCTCCCTGCGGTGATTTCATAGGTTGCTTCAGCCAGGCTAAACTATGATCATATCATAAAAGTATGATAGTGATTCTACTCTTAAGCACATAAACAACATATTAGACATACAGACCAAAATAGGAGGTTTAAACAATTATTTTGTTAATGGCAACATACCTCAGTCTGCACATTTAACTAGGCTAAGGGTAGTTGGTTCCTCATTGTTTTTATTTTGTTTTCAAATTTCAAAAACAAATAAAGAGTTTTGGAGAAAAAAAATGCAACAGCCTTCCGTTTTGTTTTAGATGTTTTTCAAATGTACAAAAACCCCCCCTCAAACACGAAAAGGCCTCACCTGCACACATTGGTGATGTCCGCCCCGGAGTACCCCTCCATCTGTTCTGATATCTTTGCCATGTCCACGTCGTTGGCCAGCTCCAGCTCCTTCAGGTTGATCCTCAGCAGCTCCACTCTGCCCTTGGCTACAGAGGAAAACCCACACACAGTGAACACACATACACTGGCATTTAAACTACTTGACGGCACAGCGTGCACGTCCTTACCCGGCAGAACCTTGCCTACAATTTTCTGTCTTGCTCTCTGAGAGATCTTGTGAGGATGGTCGCACCTCGGGAGATTCACCACTTTCAAACCTGGTGACCGCATATTTTAACACTAAACAAATAGAAGCACCAGTTGTCTTTTTTTTTTTTTACTCAGACTCCATGTCTATTACTTCAACTAAAAAGAAAAATACATATAAATGGATTTCCTCCAAAAAAATCTACACAGCCACTTCCATTTTGTTAAATTACTGTACTGCCAATTGGTGTTTGTGCTTGAATTAAAAAAAAAATACTCAAAACAGATGATAAAAATGAAAGAATTCTTGAAAAATGTCAAACCTATGAATAGTTTTGAAGACTATTCTCACAACCCTGCACAAGTTGTGGGACTAAGATTAGTTTTAGAGAGATTCTGCTTGTCAAGTTACTTTAAATCACGACTAGAAAGGACCAGTCAACACCTCTGGGAAACCCGTTCTGGTGTCTCGGTCATAAACATTTGTGTCATTCTATTGCTGAGAAAAAAAATCTACTCCAGCGAGCCAATTGGGACAGGTTAATACAGCAGATAACATGAAATAGACCAGGAAAATTTTTGAAGATGTTTCTAGCACTTTGACAGTGTAGAGTAGGTCCGTACAAAGCCTGTACACAACATGCAGCTCAACCTACAATTATTTTTGTTATTATTTTGAACTAAAAGTATCACCCATATCTGAAAAGACCAGGAAATGTGGCCTTTCTTTTACAGAGTGGCAGTGGACCACTCTTTGCTCAATCATTCAAAGAACAAGCATCTCCTAACTTGTGGAACCAGATGTATCCCCTAAACACTCTCTGAATAGGCTAGTTGCAGCTAACTTGTTCTGATCTGACCAGAGTTCAATACCACTGTCTGCCTCTTCATCTATCTGCCAATCATAAACATTGAAAATGGCAATACAAATATGTACGTTGAGTGACTGTCCACTATCCTTTAAAATAATAAAAAAGTAAAAACATATTAGTCTGTATTGATTCAAGAAAACATTGTTACAGTGAGTAGTGTTCTTGTACCTGAAGGCAGAGGGATGTAGATTCTCTTCTCCAGACGTCGTCTTAGAGCCTCATCGATATCCCAGGGGAAGTTAGTGGCTGCCAGCACCATCACCATCTTGGAGGGATCCTCATTCTCTGATGCACCTCCAACACCTAAACAATAGCCAAATAAAGCATAAGCAATACGGAAACGAATGCCATATTCAATCACTCAATATCTATGGTACAATAATTTATTAGGTAATCAACATTCTTATATGTAGACATTAATAGGGCATGTAATCATCTGGGCCTTCAACAAGCAGTGGCTGCTTTAACTGTACCATCCATTTGGACCAGCAGCTCGGCCTTGACCCGCCGGCTAGCCTCATGTTCCTCTGATGTTCCTCTACGGCTACACATCGAGTCAATCTCGTCAATGAATATAGTAGTGGGTGCATAGAACCGGGCCTGTGTGAGAAATAGAACACTTACTGGGGACAACACAAAAACACCCCTCTTTCAAATTTCATTTTTTCTGTCATTAAAAATACTGTTGTGGCTGGGCAGAAGCCGATGAGGGAGAATCTTACCATTTCAAATAGTAGGCGGACCAGTTTTTCTGACTCTCCTCTGTACTTGGAAGTAAGAGTGGAAGATGAAACATTAAAGAATGTGGTTCTGCACTCTGTGGCGACAGCTTTGGCCAGCAGTGTCTTTCCTGTGCCTGGTGGACCCACCATCAGGACCCCCTAGGGGAAATATGGACATGACACAGATTAGCATCATATCAAAAATCCAATCAAAATTAATGTATAAGTCGAGCGAGTCTTGGACTTCCATGTTTACCTTCCATGGTCTTCGAATGCCTTTGAAAAACTCTGGCATCCACATAGGTAGCACAACAGCTTCTTTTAAAAGCTTTTTGGCTTCCTCCAGGTCTGCTATATCGTCCCTACAGTAATTACAAGAAATGTTTTTTTCTCGTTAGACAACCCTGGTAAACGTTAATGTTACTTGTCCTTTATTTATACAGAGAAATCAGTCATTAAAGTGAGTTGATTATCCTGTCCAGGACGTTAATCATAGCCAGTCACACACCATTTGACATTGGGGTTCTGTGATATGATGTCTCTCTCCAAAGCCTCGATAAGGTCTTTGTCACATCCTTGTCCATCAAACCTTTTAACCTCTTTCTCTGAGACCTCAGCTTTGTTCTGGAAGGCAAACACACTGGATTACTTGTCAACCCTGCAGGGGCTCATTAGAATCATGTGTCAAAGGTTTTCTCTATCCAAAAACCGGATTGACAAGGTGGTGAGGATCTGAGGTAAACACACAGAGTGAAGGATGTTTGGTCAACAATGCAAATAGGTATGGTTGGGTATTGGCATGCAAATCATTACGTATTTCCCTATTCCAGTTCCTAGGTCAGTAGTAACACCTGGAACAATATTTTTCATATACTCTATGAAAAGACTGCACTTCCAAATGGAGGATTAAATCTGTGGTTTAATTATGTGAAGCGAGGGGATAAAGGACCTTCCAGAGCATATTTGCAACCTTGATGGTACTTTGTTTTTCACCTTGTCATCTTTTGGTTTGGCTGGGCCCTCTTTCTTTTCCTTGCCCTTTAAAGGTTTAGCTCGGTCACCGTTAGGCCCACGTGGTGACTGGCGATGCGGAGCACGCACACCAGCCACATTCAGCCGGTTATTGTGAGGTTTACCGTCTTTGTAGGGAACCGGGGGCCTCCTAACCGGAAGAGGAGAGGATCTTTGAGGAAAGAAGGGATTACTTTTGATTGATCAGCCTAAGCACTCCAAATGATAAACTCAGGTCCAGCTATTTGGCATGATAAAGTATAAAGGTCTAGCTACCTGGATAAGAGCATCAACTAAACTACCAAAATGTACCATTGTGAGAGCTGAAAAAGAAAGAACAAGCCACCTCAAGGAATGCTGAGCACTAATCTCACTCATGTGACTGCATCATTATTTTCTTCAGACAAAACAGCCTATGCTTCCCTCTTACTAGCTGAACTGTATTCCCCCACTAATGCAACGCCCTAAAAACAACTTATTTTTCCTGTGAAGTAACCACTTACGAATGACTGGACCTCTAAATGTATATACCAGAATAGCAATTTGTAAAATGAGTCAAAATCACCTGCGCTCTACTTGTACGGGCCATACGTCACTGATGCCATCTTGATTACTTGTTGATTTGGATGGGGTGGTCTCCAGTTGAAAACTTTCTAGAGTTGTCATTATTTCTTGAACCTGTTTGTTTTCTTCGTGTATCTCTTGCCATACCTATTAAACGAACAACAGCAAGTAGCGGGATTTGCTGAATTTGAAATAGTTTGAAAATAAAAAAATAAACGGTTCTTACCTTTTGCCATTTTTGTTGGAAACTACTGTCCCGTACGGTAAAAAGGTATTTCTTGATTTGTTCAAGTACTCCTTGGTAGCAAACTATCGCAGAGCTGTAGTTCCCAAGTAATGCGTACTCACGAGCAAGTTTCACGTTTTCACTGATCTCATGCAGACTCATTCTATGAGAGATTAATAACATGTTAATACTATATAATGTTTAAGGCTATAGTGATTGTTGTGATTTTATATGCACTTCCTCCCAGCAAGCATGGCAACACAGGTTATGTGAAACAAAACATCGAGCACGACAAAGATTCGACAAAGATGGACAGTACTGTAGATGCCAGCTGTGACAGGTAGCTAGCTAGCTATATTTGCAAGTTTAGCATAGTTACTAACAGGACAAAATGAACTTTAACAAGCTAGCAAACAAATTTCTCGTGAACGAGCAACAATATTTAGAAAAACAAAATAATGTTCATACCGTTACTGGCAGATAAAACATGTCCTGTCAAGTATTTAAAGTGCAAAGTAGCTCTCACAAACTTTTAGCATGCTAATTAGCTGTAGTGCTAACAAGCTTGACCCACCTGTTGCACTGGGAGGAAAAAACCGACAAAAACCGCACCCAAGGATTGAAACACAAATTGATCCAAGGTTTTAAAAATAACAAAACATAAATTATTTCAACGGTAGCTAATAACATTAATGTTTGTTTCTGACATGAGCTAGTTACATTACAAAATCCCGACAAACACAACACACCCGCCTCGAATGTTTGAAGCTGTCAACTAGCGTCACATCCTGAACTTTAGTCAGATTCGGGGCTGCAGTCCATGCACTTTTCGGGAGCAACTGTCTGTATTCCATGTACTGAAACTTAATATGATGGCTATAAAATTAACTCCTTATGTGGGTGAACCAGCATATTTCATTTGGATACTGGTTTAGGATATTTCCAGGGTTGCCAGTGTAAAACACAATAAAATGGAATGCGTGAGATTGCTCCGTGTTTAACATTCTTTATTCATCATCCCTCTCCCTGTACCCAACCCCACAAAATATATTTACACTATTATCAAGTTATGACATCTTTACAACATTTCAAGAAACCAGAGCAGTATTCATATTCCATTACTACATTCAGATCTTTCCAATACACTCAGTAATGCCGAAATATGGAATTAAGGCCGGAGACCTATCCATCCACACAAAGCTGTGAGCTATAATAATGCCATGTTTTTATCCACCTTAGTCCTTTATGAAAAAGTCTGCCCATACACAGCATATTCAAGTGCTTTGGTTAAGAGACTGAATGAAAGTGATGAAAGCAGATGCTACTTTAAGGCTATGTAAATTAGAAAAAGTATTGTACATAGCATAATGGAGTGCGTGCCCCAGTCATCATCAGTTGTTTTGTGTACGAGTCATTACAATAAGTAGGTTCCGATTAGCCTCTTCAGGCAAAATGAAAACAGGACAAAATAGGAACTTGGAATGATCGTTACCAATGATTACAGAGGATAAAGATTTTAGCGGGGAATAATGAAGAGGGCCTGCCCTAATGAGTATCAACTAACCAACAGGATGAAAAAATATTTACATCAAATGCATACAACAATTTATAAATAAATTTTATGTATAAATTAGAAAAACACAAAATCCTAGTTCAATCAACTAAGTGTAGTCTAGTTAAAAATGCCAGTCAGATTATTTCCCCATATTCAGTATTTGGTGAAAGAGTAGAAGATCAAAAGGCACAGCAATCAATAATTCAAGAGTTACTTAGCCCTGCAAATTCTACCAGAGTGATATCACTAATATATCCCCATTGCAACGGACCTATTAAATATAAATTAAGACAATAACCAATAAAAACATGTTCCAACAAAAAAACAGTAATCCCATACTTGAGTATCAACTAGCATCACCAGTTTATAATTTCTTAAATAAATAAAGGCTTAGAAAGGGGTATGTCTTCAAAGAGCACCCTGATATTTGTTCTTTCAATTCATTTGTTTGACTGTTTACAGTCAACACATTGTACCCTGTACAAACCATGAATGCACCTGTAGCGTGGAAATAACCCTTCCTCCTCCAGACTGTAGTGTCGAGATACTGTATCGTAGTTACACACACGGTGCACATCGCACGCACAGACACACACGTTCAGACACACGCACGCACGCACGCACACCCAACCTCCTCATCCACTCTCTGACAAACCATTAACACAGACCTATTATGAGCCAACAGTCTGGCAGAACCAATGTGTCCTCAAAGATCCTACACATAGACCAAATCTCGACCCTGTGCCCCTCTGCAAATCTCCTCTCGGTCCCCCTGCTCCTGGGCCTCAGAGTCTGCCTCGTCCCCATCAGAGCCCTCCTCATACTGTACGCCAATGGGCTTGGGGCAGCTGTAGGGGTGGCCGTTGTCATCGAAGAAGCGGCGGAAGGTGAACTCGTAGAAGGCGTGCTCCGGGTGCTTCCCGTTCCTGAACCAACCGTTCAGTGTGTCGTTGTGGTTGCCCTCGCCTTTGTTGTCGCTACTCCACAGCTTGTCTGGGTCCACTGGGTCGAAGTTGGACGTGTCTGTGCAGTGCGCAATGGTGGGGATGTATGGGGCAGGCTGCATCTGCCGCAGGTCGTGGGAGAAGTCGACGGTCTTGAAGAAGGGCTGCGCCTTGATCTCATCAGCACCGTTTTTGCCGAGGCGGTCTTCCGGGCCGCGGCAGAGTTTGATGATGAGGTCCGAGGCCTCGGGGCTGAGCTTGGCCTGAGGGGGGATGTGCAGGGTGCTCTGCCAGTTGATCACCTAGCGGGAAGGCAAGAATGAAGCGTCACGTACGGAGCCGAGGAAAACAACTCCCAACAAACCAGGCCAACATGAGCCCTTTTGGAAATGGTGGAATTTACCTTGAGCTGGGTTTCCAGAGGTGTAGTCGCTAGGAAAGGAGGCTGCCCAACCACCATTTCATACAGAATCACACCGACACTCCACCAGTCACACAGCTGGGTGTATCCTTAAACAGAGGGGTAGCACAGTCGAACGTCAGACTAAACCAAGATGACTATGAGCAACAATGACATTTCATACATTATGCTGACATCAGAATGTCACTCCCGCACCGAAACTTCAAACATAACCCATAATGTCTCCAGCCTCAGCCCTGTCCCCAGCCTCACCCGTCCTTAGCAGCACCTCAGGAGCGATGTAGTTGGGCGTCCCGACCAGGGAGTGGGCCAGGCAGCGCTGGTGTTGCCTCGCCTTCCTCCGTTCCAGGGGCTTGAGCCGGTCGGCACAGCGACAGT
This sequence comes from Esox masquinongy, assembly GCA_016801175.1. NCBI lineage: Eukaryota > Metazoa > Chordata > Actinopteri > Esociformes > Esocidae > Esox > Esox masquinongy. Next base: position 48,931 of record JACXGI010004070.1, read on the forward strand.
TTGCCGGGTCCTGCTCCCATTCCTTACTGAAGTCCATGCTGTCCTGCCGAACATGGTCTCCTGTACGGACAGATAACACAGATTTAGCGTGGCCCCCTACAGCGTCCGCCCCGAAGGCCAGGCCCTCCTCGCGGGCTGAAGCATCGCCGCAGAGCACGCCGTACTAACCGCTCTGGTAGTACTTGGAGTCGTGCGTCCAGCGGAAGCCGGTGCACAGGCCAAAGTCGGTGAGTTTGATGTGTCCGTCGCGGTCGATGAGGATGTTGTCAGGCTTGATGTCGCGGTGGATGAAGCCCATCTTGTGGACGCTCTCCACGGCGCAGGTGAGCTCGGCGATGTAGAACTGAGCCAACTCCTCTTTGAAGATACCAAGCCGGATCAGCAGGCTCATCATGTCCCCCCCGGGGATGTAGTCCATTACAAAGTACAGGTTGTCCTTGTCCTGGAAGGAGTAGTAGAGACGCACCACCCACTCATTATCAGCCTCCGCCAGGATGTCCCTCTCCGCCTTAACGTGGGCCACCTGGTTCCTCAGGAGAACGTCCTTCTTGCGCAGGGTCTTCATGGCGTACAGGGATCCCGTGTCCTCCTTCCGGGCTAGGCACACCTCCCCAAACGCTCCAATGCCCAGGGTCTTGATCCTCTTGAACATGGACTTGTCCATCTTGGCCCGCTTGAGTCGAATGTAGTTGGACTCTTTCCGAGACAGCATCATGCGCATCTGCTCTTGGGCATCCCCTGATAAACCCACCTACACAGTAAAAAGTGACAGATTACATTCCAGCCCTTTTTGGAAAGCTCCCAAATTTGGTGTATTTAGGAGAGAACCACAGAACATTCGTTAGACACAAAATAACACTTAACCACAAATTAGTAAAGCCACACAATCAACATGGTGGATCCATTTAAAAACACATTGGAAAGTGCAGGGGGGGGTATGACAGTCATTCCCAATACGTCTGGTTGTCTTGGCAAGCCTGAGTAAAGCTGGATGGAGCACTAACATGGGAAGTGGATGAGAAGGCATGCATCTCCCTTAAGAGTTAGTGTGATGCTGTCAGTCAACAGGGAGCTTCAAGCTGTTTAATTACAAGGGCCCATCTTTCAACAGTGGCTTACTTGGTCACTGATCTGTGGGGACTATTCAGGTCATTGATAGGAGATACCTTTACCTTCTACATCAGCTGTTAGTGACAGCAAGGAGAGAAAGAGAGAGAGACAGCTGAGCAGAAGGGAAGAATAGAACATTCAAAATGATGAAAATACAGGAAATAAATAGTAAGAAAAACTGACATTTAAGTAAGACTGTAGGAAGACATTGGACCGGGCTCTACGCTGCTACTACCCATTCAAACCTGTAACCAATCATTGTTGACAATTATTATCATTAATATCTAAAATATCTATAATTGCACCCCTAAATGTATATATGATAATCCATAGCTTTTCCCCTTCATATATTATAAGAGGAAAATATATATAATCCATTACTGTGCCTAAATGGTGGCCTTTCAGCCAATAAACAAATATCATGTATTTCTTCAATTCCGAATTGAACCAATTGGACGATTGTTCTTCCTAATCTCAGACAGGGGCAGTACTCTCACCCTCTGCATCTCACTCTCCAGCTGCTTCTTTCTATGGATCCTCATCTGGTGGTTCTTCAGGACGTTCTCAACGTGTTGCTCCATGAAGAACTTGAAGGCCTGCGGAGAGTAGAGCGGCACTCTGGGATCTCCTCGCCGCTCCTCGTCTTTCTTGTTCCGGCGCACGGGCACCGGAGACGTGGTGATCTGTTTATTCTCCTTTTCCGGCCCCGGAACCGCGGAGTCTGGGCCTTCTGGCCGGTCACCGGAGCTGCCGCCAGCCTCCTCCTCTGCAGCCTCCTCTCTCCCAGAACCAGGCTTGGGCCCTGGGTCATAGGCTGGGCAAGGTGCGGCGGGCTGCTGGAGGAGGTGTTTGGGGTACGGAGGTGGAGGACCCTGATAACTGGGCACCTCTGCCCCGGCCTGTATGGGCACCTGGGGTCCGGGCGCTACGGCTGCTGGTGGCGTTAGCGGCTCCTGGTAGGTGGTGACAGGTGGAGGGCCTGGGGACTGGTGCATCCAGGGCGGGTGTGTGGGGGCCACGGCGGTGTGCAGCTCAGGTTTCTGCACGCGCATGCTCTTCACTGGCTGCAGGATGGGGGCCTGGGTGATGGCCGTCACAGTGGTGGCAGAGGGCTGGGAGCTGGCCGGGTGGCCCTGCCTGTTGCTCATCTGGTGACTGTTGAAGGAGTTGGACCGGACAGGGATGCCGTGCGGCCACGACGGCGACGCATCCTGTCCGGTGCCACCCGGGGACGACTGGGCCGGGCCGGTGGGAGCCTGGGACCGGGGCTGAGGCGCGCCGTACATGTCGAGATTGTGACTGTTCCGGTTCGGCGCCATCATCGATTGGGGGAGGTTGCCGCCGTTGGCGTAGGACGGGGAGGAAGCAGGACCTCCAGCCTGCATCTGCTGAGCCGTGGGGCTCTGCCTGCTGCTCTGGTTCACCGGGTACGGGGGCGGCGGTTGTCTGCCAGCGCCGCTCTGGACTCCCATGTAGTCCGGCTGAGAGGTGCCGTTCTGAGGCCAGCCTGAAGGGAAACTGAACTTGTTCCCCCCAGAGCTCTGCATGATGATGGGCTGACGACCCATGGGCACTGGGCTCAGGCCCCTCTGGTTCTGGGCGGCCGGGGCCGAGTAGCCATCGGGCCAGACCCCCTGGGGAACAGGGGAGATGCGGGGCACCATGTAATCCATGTTGCCCGAGAAGCGCTTGGTGGAAGGGTTACTGTCCCAGGACGACGGGGGCGGAGTGGTGCCTCTGTTCGGGGGAGGAGTGACACTGCGCACCTGAGGGGGCAGGGGAGGGTTGGCCCGTTGGTTGTTGCCAGGGTGGCCCTGTGGGAAGGCCGGGGGAGGGCCTCGTCCAGCAAGGTCACCCTGGGGTCCAGGGCTGTCCGGACGGTACATCATCCCGTCCACCATCATGGGGACATGCCTCTGAAGCAGGGAGTCCTTGGAACCCTTCCAGCTCTGCCTTCTCAGCACCGGCTGCTGGATGTGAGATGAACCTGAAACTGTGGAAAGAAAGTCAGCTTATAAGCAGGTAATACGCTATAAAAAGAAAGTGCCAAATTGGGTATTGGCTACTGAAACGTTTCTAACAATTAGTAGAACTAAAATCATGAGTATATTTGTACTAAAAGGCTATTTCCAAACATATATTATATGTATACTAAAGGATTAATTAAGGTGGCTCATTTTAACACACTGAAGTATTCTTATTGCTATTTAAATAGCACTTAAATACTATATTTTTTATTACTAGTGGTTCCAAAACAATAGACCTTAAGTACACTGCTTTTTTGGCTTGGGGAGCTATGGTTATGTTTGTACTTATAGATTACACACATATGAACAACAACAACACATCCAACCTAATATGGGAGGTACAAAAAAAAGTTAAAAAAAAGTCCCAGACTACAGGTTTAATTTACATTAAATAAGATAATCCATTTGCATCATTGAGATAGTAATGTCCATCTACACAGAGACTTGGGCAGCATTTTGTAACGAACACTGTGCATTCTCATCAATAATTTAAAATAAATGAGTAATGAGGGCTACTAGTTTACTGATCATTTATATATTGAAGTGTTACACAGGCCACCATTGGGAATGAGACCCTGGTCTCACTGGTGACTATAATTAAAGAGACCCTGTATTGTAATATTACTAGAGAATAAATTATGTTCTGGTAACTTTCATCATTTTAGATCAGAAGACAAATAATACAGAGTTAAGTTAAAAATGACAGAAAACATGAGTTAGGGATTTATTTGTAACTTAGAGAAGTAACAAGGGTGGTGATGTCAATTCATTACTTTCAGTATAGTTACACTAGTTAGGTTATTGAAATTATATTTGAGGTTAACAGTTTTCACCAAAACGTTTTTTTTTTTTTACAGTTCTGAGGATAATTGTTTTGCAAGAGAGGTCACTGAAATATGAAAAAGCTATTAAATGCATTGCACAACATTTTAATTTCAAACATACTCCTCTCCACAAAGCATGGTTGATCAAAAGAATATTGTTCACTTTTGCATCTATTGCATCTTTAGCCACTGAAAATAGCTGAAGAGCCTGCCAAAAAATACTTTGTTCTACAAAAGTAGTAGCTATTTCAGTGAACCACCGTGAAGAGGTTTTGTCCCAGAGGACAGATACCTACCAGGGGCTTTCATGCCTGCATTGATGGGGCGGGCAGTGGCAGCCCCCATTGGCTCCCTCACAGGATCCTGGTAGCTCATCTTACTAATATACTCTATGGCAGCCTCCAAGCTGCGACTGTTGGTCTGCTTCAGAGCACGGACCACCATTTCCTGCACACAAAACATTTACTAGCAATTCATTTACAGAAATAAAGAAAGGTTTGCATGAGGTACAATTAGAAGAGCTGCAGATACAGTTTACATGACCTCAATAACTATCAGTAATTCCAATTCATATTTCCTTTCTTACAGAGAAAAATTAGACACCAGTAGCTTTTCAAATGACAGGGTATCACTGAAAATAAATGTTATATTGATATAATGGAAAAATATAAAATGTTATTACACTCAGCCTCTGTGCTGACGTCATGTGACAAACTGACTAGATGAAAACATCTTAAGCACGACAAAATACCAGCTCGAGCATGCTGCCGTTAAAGCTGGTCATTCCACATTGCATAGCTTTCATATTTCACATTCGTTTCGTGTCACCCACCAACAAAAGGAACACAGTGTGCAATTTAGAGCCTAGTCTAAGATATAATTCTGATTATTCAACAGCAACCAGTATGGTCATTACTTGAGTGATTTGAAAACACAGAATTAATTGAGTTTAAGTCACTTAACTTTTTATTAAGTTTTACTAGTTACTTAGCTGGAGTTTTGTTTACACCTGTACACTGTTTTGCTTACCTCCTCAAAGCCAGCAGAACACAGCTCCATCAGCATCTGTTTGTTTACCTCTGCATTCCTTCCAGAAGAGCTTGGCTCATTGGCAAAAGGCATCAGAGACTTGCGAATCTCCTGCAAGGCTTTGTGGTAGGGATTTTTGGGGTTGCTACCACGTCCTTGCTGTCTGGGGTCATCAGGTAACACCTTTCCGGCACCTCCCATGTCCACCTTAGGGGCGTCAGAAGGACGTGAAAGGTTCCGCAGACTCTCTCGAATTTCCTGCAGCATCTGGTGGCTGTTGCCACTGTAATTGCTGGCAGGGAAAGTCTTTGGTCGCGTCTGTCGATATCCTTCGGGTTTCTCCCCTCTCTTCATGTAAGAACATGTAGGTTGACAGCCAAAGGAATGAATGGCACCACACAGTAGTGTGTTACTGTAAGGCTAGCAGGGCAAAAACAGAGCTTCAAGACTCAAAAGATTTTACATCTGCCTCATACTCAGTACCTGGGTGGAAACAAAACAAACAGAACAATAAATATCTTGCAGCAAATAGGAAGAATGCAATTTCGAATCAGATCAGAGAGTGAAATTACACTACAGATTACTGTCAAATAACATAGGCTAGATATTAAGGGAGGTACGTATTAAGGAAGATAACTATAAGTTTACTTTTGTAATAAACGTTTTAATTGCATATGATGAATGCAACTAAAGTTAGCAAGAAAACGTGTACAAGGAAACAAATGGTACTGGTTTCAAAATCTAATTAGTAACGTCATTGTTAGATACCAAAGATGGTGTGATTAAACCTGTATATTCCTAATAACGTTAACTAGTAACCGTGGAATTTTAGCTATGTACGCAAGAGTTACGTTTTCCAGATAGCCAAGTTACCGAGCAAATATGTACGAGGACAAAAAATATAGGTTTTAACTAACTTCGTTAGGAAGCCGCTGCTCAATTTCAATAGCCAGAGCTAACGCTAACTAGCCAGATAACTAGCTAGCAAAGCCCGGCTGCTGCAGGTTGTCTAAAACCTGTTATTATAACTTCTAATGAATTAATGGAAGTTAAATTACAATGTATAGCAACAGTAACTGCATACGTGACTGCGAGCAATGTAGCTAGAACTATAGCCAAGTTAACTAGCTATTGTAGCTAGCTAGCACGTAAGCTAAACACTGGTTGTTGTCAATTAACTTCCTTACCAGGAGAAGTATTATTATTCTAATTAGATCTCCCGTCCAGGCTTCAAATCACCTAGAAAGCACAACAACCTATGAGGTATTCGATGGATTTAGACGAAGTTTGAAAGTGATTAACTTTCCGTGTCCAAACTGTGGATTGAATATTCCTGTGATGTCTGACAGAGACAAGTTACCCGGATGTGTGGGTTGTTTTTCCCATTTCCCAGCATTCCACGCGACAGCACCTTTTCAGTCGTCAACATAAAGAAGGATAGAGAATTACATTTGACAAGGTTCTACAGTTGTGGTATAGGCTTTAGGGCCGGTTTCCAGGAAACAGATTAAGCCTAGTCCTGAATTTAGTAATCAAGCACAATGGAGATTTCTATTGAGTTAGATTTTTTTTGTCAGGGACAATGCTTAATGTTTGTCCAAGAAACCAGCCTTTAGTGGCCAAATGTATGTTCAGCATGGACATTGCAAATTTAACACTGCATTGAAGGCATTCACCATTTTAATGTAGTCGAGTGGATGGGAAATTTAACTGTATCCTTTCTCGTCCTATCGAATCTCAAAACAGTTTTCTGTTTCAAGAACATATGGTTCCAGGATGGACCAGGTTTTGTAGACTTTACCTCTTGCACAAGTTTCTATAAATAGTTACATTGCATAAGGGCGAATTGAGTACATTGCAAACATAGGCACACACATATTACAAGAGAGCAGATGTCTTGTGACAGAAACATGCTAGAACACTGCAATTTTGCAAATAGCATCCGATTGCAGCCGGAGTCTTTTTTCAGACTAATCCAAAGACCTTCTTTACTTCCACCTACTGGATACATCGCATAGAGGTCAGGGTTACTGATAGGATTAGGGGGTAGAAAACTTTGAACATTTAGGGCTGGTTTCACAGATATTTTTTAGTTTAGGACTAAAAAATCAAGTTCAATAGAAAACTCCACTGAGCTTGTTGTTTTAGTCCTAGACTAGGCTTAATCCGTGTCTGCAAAACCACTCCTAAAAATACTGCTGCACCTTTAGAAATGCACACTTCAGAGATGCAATGTCCCAGTAGGTGGCAGTATAGTGTAGCTTGTGAAAGGACTGACCTGAGACTGCGGCAGCGGGATACATCTTTACCCAATAGGATCTCGTTAAGTCCGACTTTCCTCTGCCCAATTACTTTACTGAGCTCTGCCCACTTCCTTTCACTAGCTTGCCATTGGAAATTGCTTTCTTGGATTTAGTTACACATACAGGTGCTGGTCATATAATTAGAATATCATCAAAAAGTTGATTTATTTCAGTAATACCATTCAAAAAGTGAAACTTGGATATTATATTCATTCATTACACACAGACTGATATATTTCAAATGTTTATTTCATTTAATTGTGATGATTAAAACTGACAACTAATGAAAATCCTAAATTCAGTATCTCCGAAAATTAGAATATTACTTAAGACCAATACAAAAAAAGGATATTTAGAAATGCTGGCCAACTGAAAAGTATGAACATGAAAAGTATGAACATGTACAGCACTCAATACTTAGTTGGGCCTCCTTTTGACTGAATTACTGCAGCAATGCTGCGTGGCATGGAGTCGATCAGTCTGTGGCACTGCTCAGGTGTTATGAGAGCCCAGGTTGCTCTGATAGTGGCCTTCAGCTCTTCTGCATTGTTGGGTCTGGCGTATCGCATCTTCCTCTTCACAATACCCCATAGATTTTCTATAGGTTTAAGGTCAGGCGAGTTTGCTGGCCAATTAAGAACAGGGATACCATGGTCC